>OX352773.1:132536526-132576526 GCA_947095535.1 Poecilobothrus nobilitatus
GGAATGGTTGTTCGGATATCTCCTACACAACTCCCAAGACCGAACAAGCATATCTTCGAAATTAATAAATATAAAAACTTGAAATTTGATATAAGAGTATTATTCTACCCTGTTCTGATAATGTCTCTAAAATTTGGCATGAATTGGGGAGGTAGTCCGGGTGCCTTCACACACTTTCCAAAAGCTAACAAGCATACTTCCAAGACCTTCAAGCGTATATATAATTTAATAAAGATAGAAAACTGAAATTTTGTAATTTTGAATGTAAAAATTTGAATGAATTTTTGTATGTAATTAGTTAGTAATATTACTTTAAAAAAAAACAAAAAATTAAATAAAATTAAAACGCGCGAGAATGACAAGTACGTGTTTAAAGTTTGAAATGGAAAACTGGAGTTTATTACCCTTTTACATACGTATATGCCTGATTCAACTTTTTATTTAATAAAGATAGAAATCTGAAATTTTGTACAAAGATTGCAAAAGCATTTATTTTTTTAGCTTATATTAAATACCTAACTAAAATAATATGAATTTTTAATTTAATTTGAATTTTTTAGGTGTAGGGTATAAATAAGTCGGTTGCATCGACTTACTGTCACATTTAATTGTTTTTTTTTGTCAGTTTGGTTAAGTTAAATTTACTTTATATTGTAATTGTATTTAATAAATGAATTAAATTTCACTTAGGTTATATCAATGGTTAATAGTAAAAAAAAATGAAAAAATATATAACGGAAATATTAAGTATGTAATTAGTTAGTAATATTACTTTAAAACAAAAACAAAAATTTAAATAAAATTAAAACGCGCGAGAATGACAAGTACGTGTTTAAAGTTTGAAATGGAAAACTGGAGTTTATTACCCTTTTACATACGTATATGCCTGTTTCAACTTTTTATTTAAGTTGATTTATCTTTTAAACGCTTGAAAAGAATGAACTAATACCCGAAGAAAATTAAAACGAACGAACGTCCGAACAGAATGAACTAATGCCCGAATAAAATAAAAACGAACTAACGCCCGAAAAAAATTAACTAATGCCTGAATAAAATGAATTAATGCCCGAATAATATTTTTTCGGATGATATTTAATTTTTTTTGGCTTTTATTCATAAATTAACGCCCGAAATAAAAATAACAAACAATTCGGACTTTAGTTCATTTTCGGTTCGGGAGTTAGTTCGCGGAGCCCTCTTATTTATTAAGATATCGAACATTAAATTGTAAATTAAATATTTAACTGAAGTGAATTTAATTGAATTTAAATTCCATTTAATTATATATTTTTTCAAATTTTATAACATATTCGACCAAAGAGAAATCTGCGATTTACGACGCATCAACTTAATTCGTTTCGTTATACCGTCAAAGAATTTTTGGTTTCAAGAAACAGCAATAACTATACGTCATTGTCTCTCTATAACGTACATTTAAAAATTTTTTTTTTTCGAAAATTAAATGGCTGCAGAAATTTAAAAGTAGTTCTAGAAAATTGATAGTAGTTGCTGTAAAACCAGAAAATCATTATTAATAGCAGAAAAATAAAGGCCAAACCTATAATGAAGGGAAAATCAGTAATGTAAGTCAAGATTGATTACTACCTTCAAATAATTTTTTTTCCTCTTTCCTAAAATGAACTATTCCCACAAATAGAAAACTTAGCTACATCTATTCGGGATTTACAACCCCAACCAATAGAAATGCTACAACCGGTCACAATAGTTAACGGTGTTACGGAACGCATTCAAGTTTAGATCTCGTAAAATCGTTGCGTGAATTTCAGGAAGATCCAACTGATTATCCAGCAGCGAAAACAGAAACTTACTATATTGCAACTAGTATTTTGCGAAACACTTGCCACACTTGCCTCTTTCAATGCAATACTCAATTTTAAAGGAATAATTGCTCGTCTTGATTAAAGTTATTCTGTCTGATAAAATATCTTTACATATCTTTAGAACGAATTAACCGTTTTCCGATAAGGTAGACTATCCATTACATAATATTACAATATAGTGGATAAACAATTGACGCTAATTATCAAAATAGTATGACAAGTAGTAATAATGATGGATTGGCTAACACTCTCAAAGAGTGCTACAGAAACGGTATTTCGTATATTTATTTCCGGACTTCACCGTCCGTTTTGTGATATTTTATTTTCAGCAGACCCTTCTGATCTTCCAGCAGCACTAGCAATAGTTTAGGAGTTGGAAGTACATCACAGGAGGTATGAATTCGCTCGTATCCTTGCTATTGGAGGCAATTCGAGGGGTACTAGGCCTATATTCTCAAGTAAAAATCAAAGATAACCAAACTTCCGTAAAAATGACAATAATACAACAACTCCAATGGACGTAGATCCCAAGTGTATGTCAAACTACAGAACTTAAAAACAATCCTTTACTCCAACCACCAACAAGGACTACCTCCAACGTCTTAAATAACAACGCGGTACATTTAAAATAAGCTCGGAAACTTACAAACTCTAACAGAAAAGCCACAGAACAAATCCAAAGAATTAATTATATGACATACCAAGAAAATGATTCAAATTCTGATAATCATCCATCTTTAGATTTTCACTACGAAAGTAGCCAAGAAGATGATCTAATGGATAAGATCCATTTTTTAGGATAAATTCGCTCTTGCCATTTATAAATAAGACTAGTAAGAACGGTCAAAAGCTCCGCATCCTTATTGATAAAGGTACTTCTAAGAATTATATAAAAAATCCCTCACTTGTAAAAGGTGGCTCCCAAGTAGAAAAACCTTTTATTAACTTAATCACAAAAAAATGCCAAATAAATATTCTAGGCAAAACTTCGACATTTTTTGACCTTTCAGCTTTAAAAATGTTTGTTTGCATTATTGGTTACGACTTTTTGAAAAAAATTGATGCCAAAATACATTTCGAAAAAGAAACTCTGTCACATAAAATAGGTGAAAAAAAACTTCAACATATGAATTGTCTGCAAACAAACGCTATTGCTATGGATAATATTTTATCCACAATAAAATACGAGTTTGAGAAAATTATTACCAAAAATATAAAAACATTTGGAGAAGCTAACAGAAGTGTACGTTACAATACTAAAGTTGAAGCATCGATAAAAACGACAACCGAAAATTCCATTTATTCCAAAAGTTTCCCTTACCCAATGTCTGCAACTAATTTTGTCAACAAACAAATAGAAACTCTTTTAAAGGACGGAATAATTAAAAAATTTAACTCTCCGTATAACTCGCCCATTCATGTAGTTGAAAAAAATGATTTCGACGAAGAAAGGAAATCAAAAATGAGAATGGTAATTGGTTTTAGAAAATTAAATGAAAAAACTATTCCCGACCGTTATCCTATACCCGACACATCGGTCATTTGAAATCGAAAGTTTTTACCAAGCTAGATTTAAAATCCAGATTTCATCATTTTGTGTGAAAGAAACTGCCTTTAGCGTTAAAAATGGTAAATATGAATTCTCTACGCTAACTTTTGAGCTGAAAAATGTCCCAAGTATTTTTCAATGAGCTATCGGTGACGTTTTAAGAGACTATATAGGGAAAAATTATCATGTTTATATCGAAGAGATAATGATTTTCTCGCTATACGAAAAACCTCCCCTGCAAAATATCGAAAAGATCCTAATAAAACTTTATGATGCTGCAATGCGCGCTTCCGCTGAAAAATCAAAATTTTTTAAAACAACAGTTGAATTTTTAGTTTTGTGTAAAACTTACCAAGAAAAAGTTGATGCTATAATAAATTATAAAATATCAAAAACCTTAAGACCATTACGCTCATTCTTGGGGTTATCGGGCTATTACTCCAAGTAATAAGAGATTATGCCGAAACAGTGAAAACTCTCACAAAATATCTAAAAAGAGAAAATTTTCATATTGGAGCAAGTAAATCTAAATCAATCAAAATAAATTTCGACGACGAAGCTTTAACCGTATTTTACCGGGAAAAGAATTTTTTGTCTCAGAAGATGTCCTACTACTTTACCCTTTAAATTAGGCTATTATTTTACTATAATAGCTCTTCTAGCTTAAAACTGACGCATCTTCTTCCGCGATAGGGGCACGAATGATATCACGAACCCTTAGTAAGCCAGAATAAAGCTATACAACAAATGAGAGAGAACTCTTAGCAATAGTGTGGACACTAAAAGCGCTTAGGCATTACTTATATGGGATTAGGAATATTAATATCTATACTGACACCAGACACTTTTATTCACTATCTCTAATAAAAACCCAAATGTAAACTTAAACGATTGAACAGATTGAATATCCCAGCTTTTACTTTCCAAATCCAATTACAATAACATAAATACAAAAATTATTTTTCAACAATTTCTTAGACATATTATTAATTTTAATAGTCTGGACAGTTTATTAAAATATATGAAAGATTGTGCTAACCTAAACGTAGCAAATACCATACATAGCGATATTCACATCCTAGCACAAGATCAAAATTTAATACTTATCACATTCTCCCGCATAAAATTTATTCATACCGCTATTACGGAATATAATAGGGATCACCGCTCACGACAAGAAAATTAGAGCGAATTTCAAACGAATATTATTTTATAAAAATACTTAAAAGTCTAAAATTTATAAAAAGTAATTGTAAAATTTGCTTTGACAATAAATACCAACGAAAACCACCTAAACCGAAAATTGGTAAAACTGCAATTCCACATTAATCCGGTGAAATACTCCATATTGACGTATTTATTACAGACAAACAACACTTGCTGACATACATAGACAAACTTTCGAAATTTGCTGGAATTAAACCAATATCTTGAAGATCTACATAAGATACCAAAGAAGCTCTATTTAGAAATATAAAAACAATGGTTTCTGATAAAGAAAAAGCTTTCAGCTCAAACAGTGTTAAAACATTGTTAAGAGATCATTTCAAAGTCGAACATTATTCCGACACTACACAATGAAAACAATGGTCAAGTAGAAAGACTACATTCGACGCTTTTAGAAATTTCTCGTTGCATTAAAGAACAATTAAAAATTATAGAAACTAGCGACCATAGACTATTAGCAACATATGAATATAATTATACTATTCATTCTGTAATAAATGAAAAACCAATAGATATACTTCAGTAACATTCAGAAGATAGCCGAAGCAAATTAAAGAAAAACTTAAAAACTTATAATATAAGAGTAAGACCTTAAAAAAACTGAACAGAAACAATAAAACCAAAATCTATTAACCTGGAGAAAAAGTATTTGTAAGAACTAATAAAAGGTTAGGAAATAAATTTAGTAAAATTTTTGTAGAAAAAATAGTTAAAAAAGATTTAGGAACTACTGTACTAACAAAGGGCAAAAAAATTCATAAAAGTAATCCCCGTGGATTTTTTCAAAATATTTTTCGTACTTTTACGGCTAACAACGACGGCATGTTATTTCATCGCTGTAACAAACGGCGAAGTCGCTATTGATGATGAGTTTCTTTATTTTTATTTTTCATACAACAAATCTAACGAACTATAAAAATATTAACATAGAAAACGAAAATTTTCAAAAAGAAATAACAGAAGCTACTTTGCAACAGAACATTCTATAACAGCAAATAAACGAAATTTCACATATAGTAAAAAGTTAGAAATTCCAAAAAGAATAGCTAGGTTAATCGACTTCCTCGGTAGCGCACTCAAATTCATCTCCGGAACACCTCAATCATGATGACTATAAACTTTTACTGACAAAAACAAATATGCTAATAGAAAATAACCATCGAAATAGACCAACATTATCTCTATATTACAAAAAAGAATGAACAAAATTACCGAACAAATTAACAGCCTACAAAAAATGGAAATTCACACAGAAAGCAAGAATTAGTGCTACAATTTTTAGCAAATAGAAATAACCACATTGTAAATTACCTAATAGCCTTTTTTTTCTTTATCAATAATATTGGCAAGAAATAATAAACCCTCTTCTTTTGGATGATACTGAAATAAAAAAAATAATGAGTCTTGGGAGTTTTCCCATAAGTATTAATAATTTGTTTACCATTACTAAAATAAAAACCTTACAAGATTCTAATTTAATTTATTACATTTTAAAAATTCCGAAATTAAAAAATTTTTTAAACATCTTAAACATCATTAAACAAACAATTTAAACATCTACCCGGTAATTCAAGAGAACAACATTTTGGCACTGAAAACAAACAACGCTGCAAAGTGTGAAAACCATTACCAACCACTAAAGAAATGCTCAAGTTTAACTTGAGTCAAGTTATGTGCAGCAACTCCTTCAAAATGTGTTACTCAAATCAAATATATAAGGAACCTTCTTAACAATTGATCAATCAATACGAATTAACGAAACAACTTATGAAAATAACTGCATAACGCAATTATTTACCAGAAATACATCCACCAAAAGTATTAACGTTATCACACGTTAATCATCAACTAAAGCTTTCATTACCCTACTTACACATAGATAAGAATCAACATAGTACTAGATAATATCAACATAGATAACACAAACCATCTCAGCACTATCCGAAAGGAATTAACCAACCAAAACATTCGAAAATGGGTAATAAGCTCCTTTACAATAATTTTAATTTTTTTTGTCTTCAAATAATTTTAATATTTGTCTTCAAAGAAATAAATAATATTATTAAAGTAGATTTTTCAATCGAGGACGTTCAAGACTTAACAAGGGGAGGAGTTAACACATGCATTCCAAACTACATAAACAACTTCATAATACCACGCAAGTTTAACAATTTCATCATACCACTCATTAAAATAACTGAGGATCATATTTTACCAAAGGCTTCAAACAAAACTTTCCGTGAGAAAGTAAAATTTTTAATAGAAACTAATTAATAATATTTTAATATAATAGTGCTTAATCAGCATTAACCAATATAGAATTTAATTGTAATTTTAATAATATTTTAATAATATTTATGTGATGTAATAATGCGTAATCAGCATTAAATCAATATAAATAGAATTGTAATTAATTAAGGTGAGAATAAAATTTCTTCTCGAATAAATAACTGGTAATTGTGAATTAAGTCTCTTATTTTACCTAAGGTGAGGTTGCCTTGAGCACAATTAAAGCATACATACCAAGAATTAGTTTGCATCTTTATCATGACTAGTCAGTACAAAAAAGCACTTAAAAAGGCGAAAAGAGACACCTGGAGACTATTCTGCGGAGGTATAGAAAACGTCTGCGAGGCATCTAGACTTAGGAAAATTCTATCGACAAAACCCCATGGTCTCCAGTATTCTTAAAAAAGAGGATGGCAACTGGGCTACCACAAGCGAGGTCGTTGGAATTACTTTTAAAAACCCATTTTCCTGGGTGCACAGCTCAGAGGTGGCTTGTGTTCTGAATCATCCCTCTACTATTTCAGACGTGATGGTTACAGGAGACAAACTACAATGAGCTGTAGATAGTTTCAAACCATTCAAGTCAAGCGGACCGCATGGAATTATACCCGCTGAGATCCAGCAAACTGCATCTACTACCCTGGCTTGGCTAAAAAGCATTTTCTGTGGTTGTCTTAATTTGGGGCTTATCGCGGATAAATGGAAACAGGTCAGAGTAGTGTTCATACCCAAGGCCGGCAGAAGTAGTCACGTCTATGCGAAGGACTTTCGGCCTATAAGCCTATCATTTTTCCTTCTAAAAACCTTAGAAAGATTGATCGACATCCATATCCGCTGCAACTTAGATAAAAATCTGTTGTCAGCCTCTCAACATGCTTACTGTAAAGGGAAGTCAGTGGATACTGCACTTCATACTTTGACGAGCTCGATTGAAAGATCTTTAAATTGCAAAGAGTATGCTCTTGCAGCTTTTAAAGACAATGAGGGAGCGTTTAATAACGTCAATCAGGCAGCAATTGTAGACGCACTCATAAGCCTAGGTGTTGAACCGGAGCTAAGAGCACTGCTAGTTAATATGCTAAATAGCAGGGCCATCAGTGCCAATTTAGGCAACGCTTCAGCAAAAACGTTTGTGAAAAGAGAAACTCCCGAAGGAGGAGTGCTATCTTCCCTTCTTTTGAATATGGTGTTAAATAAACTGCTTAAAATCCTGGAAGAGGCTGCACAACAATTGCCTATGCGGCATAATTGCCTATTGCCCATTCTTATGTACGGAGTCCTAGTATGGTGGAAGGCAATCGATAAAGAGGTCAATCGCAAGGCAATGGCTAGAGTCCAAATAACTGCCACACTATGTATAAGTGGCTTTTTAACAACAACCCCTTCTGCGGTATTAGACATCATGCTTAATCTGATGCCTGTAGAATATTATAGTAAATTTGCAGCCGCAAACACAGCTGTGAGATTAAAAGCTACATTCCAGTGGATCAATTCACGAGAAGGTCACTCGGATATCATAAACCAATTCAAGTCCACTCCCGCCTTGGTGGACTACACGTCGCCCACTTACTTCTTCGGGAAATCTTATGTGACCAGCATCCCAGGCCGTGAGAGTTGGAACTCGAGCACAGTGATGACCTTCGAAGGAGTACAATTCTACACTGATGGTTCAAAAATGAACAGCAGTGTAGGATGCGGGGTCTTCTGTGATAATCTGAATATCAGTCATAATTTCCGATTACCAGACCATTGTAGTGTCTTCCAAGCAGAAATTATGGCAATTCAAGAAGCCTTGATTGTACTGAACAGACGCGTTTTGACTGTGAAGCAAGTACGTATTCTATGAGAAAGTCAGGCTGCATTAAAATCTCTGGAATCAACATGCACAACCTCGAAGACTGTAATAAACTGCCGAAAACTTCTTAACGAGAACGAGATGGCCAGGCAGTTTAGCATTCAGCTTTGCTGGGTACCAGGTCGTCGGCGTATTCCGGGAAATGAAAAAGCTAATGAACTCGCAAGAATTGAAACAACCTTACAAGTTTTGCCGGATAGGGCAGGACTAGGAGTACCTCTATCCACAAGCAAAACGTTATTTCGAAAAGAAATAACGGATATGGTAAATTACAAATGGTCAAACTTGACCTCGTGCAATACCACAAGATTGATATGGCCCAAAACCGATTTAAGACGATCCAATGATCTGCTTTCTTTCAAAAGGGCAGACATTGGAATGACAATGGGTATAATCATCGGTAACTGTCTAGTAGGGAAGCATGCCAGAAGACTTGGCTTATCCGCAAACGACTATTGAAGAGCCTGCAAGGATGAAGAAGAGGAGGAAAATACTTTCCATCTCCTTTGCACATGCCCGGCCTTGTCGGTAAGAAGGAATACCTTTTTGGGGCAATATCTCTTCGACAGGCTTAGCGATCTGACAGGTAAACATGTGAAGAGTAAGAGTGAAAAGTGAAGAGTTCGCTTTGCAAAAAGCTCAAATTGGTTTTAACGAGTGGGATAGAAAAGCTTCTATGTGGTATCACAATGGACCAAAATACGGTCTAAGTATGTCTTTTTGGCAGCCACCTTAACCTAACCTAACCTAACCTATCATGGCATATTAATATAACAAAATTATAAATTTGTTTATAATATATTTTGACATTTAAAATATAAAATAAAATTGTAACAAAAATTTCTTTTAGTAATTTTCAAATTTAGTATAAAATACAATTTTTTAGAGCAGCTTTTTAAATGATACTTTTATTTAAAACAAATTTTTTTTTTATTTTAGTTTTTATTCTAAATTTTTCAATTTAATCTAGAATTTTTTTTCCAGATTTCTAGAAGTTGAACATTAAAATCGCACAACCTTCCTGTTTCTTTGCTTTTACATAATATTAATGCATACATTTAATGAAACAGAAAATTTTTATTTAAATATAACTTATTATATTAGACATATATTTTTCTCTTTCACTCTTAATAAAATATTTTTTTTTAAATAAGTAGATATAAAAAGAAGTTCCCAAAACTACATCGACAACTATTTGGAACGTTTTTATCGCACACCCAGGCACGTTTTTATATAACAGAGATTTATATAACACATTATATAACGTTTTTATGAGACTGTGTATAACGTTTTTATGAGACTGCAGGCTTAACTTCTTTTTTATATTTTCCTGCACACCACGAGATTCTTCTGTTTTGTCATTGTTGTTTTCGATTAGGCCTAAGTACTTAACTTCGTTTTCCTGTTCCACTGCTTCTTTCCCAGTTTAATGAGTCGCATGTGTGGTAGTTTGTATTATTACAAGCATTATTCTCTAGTTGTTCCCAATCCTCTTTCGATAATATCCCAAAGAGTTCGTTCAAGTTTGCCTCTTGCAATTAGAACAATATCATCTGCATAGGCTTGATAATCAATGCCGTTGTTGTTCAGTTTTACTAAGAATTTATTAATTACAAAACTCTACATTAGTGGAGATAAATTCCGCCTAAGCTTGCTATTGTGTTTATTTTGTTGGTACCCAAGGCACATTTTTCTTGCATTCAAATGCTCTACTTATAGTATTGTTTCATGTATATAATGCGATTTCAGTTGATCTTCCTGCAAGATAACTCCAATCTAGAGAAGTTATCTTCGACTCGATGTAGTTATCAACTATTTTTTGTATCCTTTCCAGGAGAAACTATGTTAAACTTATAGGCCTGAAAACTTTAGGATTACTGGTGTGTTGTTTGCCCATCTTCGGTTTATTTTCTTTTTCTGTTGTTAAATTAAAATCCATTAAAAATATACCAACTAAATAAATTATTACATAATTAGTTGTAAAACTAATAATACAACTAAATAAACCCAATCACTCACTTCTGTTTGATAACAATGGAACAATAAACAACATTAACAATATTAACAATAAACAACACATATATAGGTCGTAAAAAAATATTAAATTTGTCTATTTTTCTTTTATTCTAGGTGTGCAAATATTGGAACGTATTAGCATTAGATGGTTCCAGTTGGCAAAAAATTAATTTATTCGACTTTCAAAGAGACATTGAAGTACTGTGAAAATTTAAAACAATATTTTTTTTTAGTTAAATTCTACTTATTATTTTTGTTAAAAAAAGCTTACAATAATTTAAAATTTTCTTTTTTTCTCAAATTAAGGGTCCCGTTATAGAAAACATTTCTCATAGATGTGGTGGCTTTTTAAAATATTTATCTTTAAAAGGTTGCCAGTCAGTTGGAGATATTTCCATAAGGTTGGTATTAGAAAACTTGTTTATATATATAACCTTAATTTTTTTTAAATGCATATTTAGGTTTTGCCCCATTGTGATATCCGGGATTTGTTTTTTCCTAATTAAACTATTGGAAGCTTATTATAAACTGCAGTAAATCAATTAAACCAACTGCCAACAGTTGGAGGTGGTTATTTAAAAAGAATTTTCCCATAAGCCTTCTTCTTTTTAAAGTTACAATTCGGCATTCCCGATGCGATTTATTCCTCTACATCTTTGTAACTTATGCAAAAATAATATGGCGAAGTTCTAATCTTCTGAAATACCAGTTAATTGAACACTGTCCCGCTAAAATCCCTTTACACATTGCAGATATTGGTGTGATTTAGAGATAGAAATCTATTTCTTCGTTTTAGATTCAATTTCGACCAGGTCTGTTTAGCGACATCGTAGGTACTAATAGAGAACCAATTACGGTTTCTGAGTGCATTGGATTCTTGTTGAGATCAATATTTGCAGGTCGTTGTAGGATCTCTGAGATTCTCCCTTACTTAGAGAATTTAAGAAGATTAAAATTTTCAAAGCTGAAAATATATTTGAAAAAGGTGAAAACTGACGTAAGCGTGTAGAAAATGTAATTGTCAGCTTTATAATCTTTATTTCTTGTTATTCTTAGAACATAAGTAGTCCGCGATAATTCAATTATTAAAATGCTGATTTATTGATTAAATACTAATCCTTATATATTTTATCTTATATTTTAAAGACAGTTTGACTATTTGAATTATTTTATTCTTATGTAGTTAAATGAAATATTAATTTGAAATGGAACTTTTTAAATTTTAATAGAACATTAGCTAATCACTGTCATAACATTGAACATCTAGATTTGTCGGAATGTAAAAAAATCACAGATTTATCTACGCAGCCTATAAGCCGACACTGTTCTAAGTTAACATCAATCAATTTAGAATCCTGCGCAAATGTTACCGATAATAGTTTGAAATCAATTTCAGATGGATGTCCTGTAAGTTTAACAAATTCCTTCTTTTGTAAATTATTAATTGCTCTTATTCATATTATTGCTCATAGTATTTAACTGAAATCAATGTATCGTGGTGTAATCTCATAACTGAAAATGGTGTTGAGGCAATAGCACGTGGCTGTATTAAACTGAAAAAATTTAGTAGTAAAGGATGTAGGCATGTTAACGATAGCGCAGTTACATGTTTAGCTAAGTATTGTCCAGATCTAATGGTGCTCAATTTCCACAGTTGCGAGGTAAGTTTTTTAATCAGAATGTTTAATTATTATTCAAAACAACATATATTATTATAATTATTATTATAAAATAGTTAATTATTAAAAATTACAATTGCGATTAATAAACAAAATTATTTAACATTCAAATTCAACAATTGAATTTTTATTTATTTTATTAAGATTAAGTGATAATATTTAAACTCATCAAATATTTATTTTGATAAAATTGGATTAATTAACATATTATGTGATGTTATTTTTGTTGCTCATTTAAAGAAAAATTTCCAAAAATTTAACTAATTACATATTTTATAATTTTTATTTATTTGATAAAAATTATATCAAAAATATATGAGGAAAGTAAATGCACTTGAAGTTTTATGGCAACAACTTTTGAACCATTTGTTTAGTTTGTCGCAAGGCGTTCAAGTAGCTGTCATACAACGATGAAATTTACTTAAATATATCTCCCAACATAATTAATTTACATATCTGATTTTAATTAAATTAAATTTTATGGTGATACAGTGAATTTTACACTCTTCCTAGTTTTTTTTATCTAAAATTTCATATCTTTTTAGCGTATTTTCAAAAAACTTTTGAAAAGATGTGCCTATTAGTTACTTCTGTCGGTCTGTCCGACTGGAGGTTTATTAAACTTCAAGCAATGAAATTTTAACTACGGATAAGTATCGCAAAAAATTAATTTTGTGAAACAACTTTTTCTATAACCCTAATCTCGTTACGGAGCTACAGCCCCTCAAAGTTCTAAAAAGCCCTATATTTAAATTATTATATTACAAGTTCTGTAAGGTATATCTTCAATCTGGCAAAACGATAGGTGTTTTTATAAGCTCTTTAAATATATCATAATATTTAATCTGTAAATGATAGACATTTAAAATCATTTTACTCAATGATGTACCAACCGATTTTAATTTTTTTTTTAATGATAAATATTTAATTCAGCTATCTTACAGTACCAATATTTTTCCAATATTTTCCGATTTTCAATATTAATTTTCCATTTTTATAAAAAAAATCCATACAAAGAATATACATACATATGTATCATATAGTATAATCTATATCTATTATAACATTCAAATAAGACGCTCTTTTTTTGTTCTTTTCTTTCCGTTAAATTTTAAATTTCTTTTCTCCGTTAAATTTAAAATTTTTTTTTTTGCTTTTTTCTCTAGATACATAAACAAAACTTTGAAATGATAGTTTGTCATTTTAGGATTTTTTATTTGAATAACCATGAAATGTAACTTGTAAAATTTAATAATATTTTCAATATCATATAAATCAGGGGCATCTTATAAAATGCATCTTATAATATAAATAATCGGTATATATTGAGTTTCCAATACTCAATAAATCATGGGCATCTTCTAAGATAATAATAACCGTGTTTTTACAAAAAATATCGTTTGAAAAGAAATTTTAAATTCATACAGGGATCAATTATTGAAAATTGTATTTTTACGTTTTAAATAACATCAAAAAGAAACTATATACTGTATACATATATACTCTATATAGCTGTGTATACATATATATTGTATATAGTTTCTTTATGATAAAATCAAAGAAAAATTGCTTATTTAGTTTTTAACTCAAAATGGACAAATGAATTAAAATCAAATACAAATAAAGCGCTGTTGAAGGCTACCAAATACTTATTAGTTAGAGTAAATTAAAAAAATTATAAATTTTGGCTATGGATAATTGTGGTTAACCACAGTTATTAATCGAACAACCTCAAATTTCGAGTTCAAGGTATAAAAAAAAAAAAAGCAATAATAATAATAATAGAAAAATTCTTTTGAGAACTATCATATACATTTGATAGCGTAAATTTAAAAATCCCAAATATTTGTTATTGGTTGCGTAAATTGCAATTGCTTATTAAAGCACCTCGAATTTCGAGGGGCGGGCGAATACTAGTATATCTAATATATAAAGAAGAAATTCTGTTTGTTTGTTTGTGCCCTTTTCATGTAAAAACCACCAGTACGATTGCAACAAGGTTTTGCAGGAACGTTTCTACGACCCCGGAAGGAGTTATAGGCTATATAGCGTTTCGGTTCTTTAACCCATTGCAGCCCGAGAGCCATTTAAAGCTCTTTGGTTTTTTCGTTGTCCTGCCTAAACCATTTGATCGATGGAGTTGAAAATTTGTATAAATCTTCTTCCTAGCATTAGACGGGTACCGAAGATGCCATTTGGATGCTATATGTTACCCGGATTCGGCCCGGCGGGCTTCCAAAAAATGTTTTGTTTCCGATATATGTCCAATTTTGTATGTTGGTTTTATGGTCTGAAAAAAAGCATGTGACAAATTTTTATGAAGACTGGTAACCCGTTTGGGCACGAGAACCGAATGAAATTCATTAAATTTTTTTGTTGTCCTGCTTAAACGATTTAATCAATTGATTTGAAAATTCGCAAAATTGTTGCTCTTTAGCAGAAAAGCTCACTAGGTTAATTTGGTTACGGCAGTATGAATTTATGGTTCTAAATAACGCCTGTTACAAATTTTGTTAACGTTCGTTAACCCATTTAATAATAGTAATCCCCATCCCATTTCATAATTTCATAATAGTAACCATAATAGTAATTAAATAACTTTATTAAGTGAGAATACTGTGTTCTCTATTCTTGAGAATACTATGTTTAAATTTTAGCAACATAACATTTTCGGCCGTTATTAAAGAACAGAAATAATCTCCTCCATTCGACAATCATCAGGTTATCTATCATTCAGGAATGCATTCCTAACATGTGGTCTATCTACATAAGATGCATGTGTATAATATATTTCTGAAAAAATATCATTGAAATATGTACAAATATATGTATAATGTGCTTATTTTTTAAAAATACTATAAACACAATCAATTAAATTAGAAAACAGATTCACATTTCTGTACAGTATTTAATCAAAAATGAGTACATACATACTTTAAGAACCGGAACCATACATTCTTATCCATATACAGTTTTTACACACATTTTTAGCATATATCAATTTGCAAACGAAATTACTTTTTAGAAAAAGTTAACGTAAAAAAATTCTGATTGATTTATAAAGGTAAAAAACAATCCTGTTTTTTTTTTATTAAAAATATGTTAAACAGAACCTGAAATGTATGCATTTGAAAAGAAGCTTTTTCAAAATTTGAAGGGCTGTAGGTGCTGTAGGAGCTGTAACGGTGAGGCTACATAAAAAAGTTGTTCTACAACATTGCTCTTTTGAGAAACCTATGCATGGTTATTATTTGATTGCTCTTTATTAAACGTGTATAAGGTTAGTAAACAGAGGGTCGGACAGAGTGAAACTTTTTGGAGTGACATTTTTCAAAATGTGCTCAAAAGGATAATTCATAAAAACATGAAGTGACATTACTTATGAAAAAAAAAATGTATTACATTATGGTCTTTTATAATTGAAATGCGATTTTATGTTTCGGTATTAGCGAATAATATATTGTGAAAACTCACTTCGCCCTAATAGTACTAAATAGATTACTGATTCCTTTATAGATTTTTTGTAAACGAATTGTCTCCGGTCTTCGTTCTATTTATTCAATTTGCTAAACAGGCGTAACAGGCGTTTTTTATTTCATAAAGCCAACAAAATACTCCGGGCAACGCCGAGTACTCTGCTAATATGTATATTAAGAAAACATTTTCTTTAATAATTTACGGTATTTCAATTTATTGTTATGGGCAATTCAGTTTTTGCATAGGCGCAATGCATTGATTTAATGCATTGGTTTTGGAGAATTCAATGCTAATGAAAAGTATAGTGCATTAAATTTGCATTTTTAATGCTAATGAAAAAAATTTTGCATTGATTTTCTCATTTTCAATTCACGTGTTAAAACTATTGCATTGAATTCTTGATTGTCAATGCTAATAAAAAAAATATTGCATTGAGTTTTATTTTCAATGATAATAATAAAAAATATTTCATTGAATTTTCATTTTCAATGATAATGCGAAAACAATGCATTGATTTCAATTTTCAATTGTTACCATTTTATATTAATTAATATTTAAGAATATTAGAATACTATAATTTATTTTGTTCTTATATAATCACGATGTACATAATACATACTAGTGAAGTATTTGGGAAAAATATTTCAAATACTTTTTTATTTGAGTAAAAGTATTTGACTCGAATTTTTCATATACAAGTGAAGTATTTAACGAGGAAGAATACAGTTGCCTTTGTCAACTCTTAGATACCCGTACGAACCGTTAGTATGTTCACAGCCTGTCACTCTGCTTACAATATTATTTTTTAAATATTTTAGTATTTTAAAATAATTTGAGTGAATTTTATAATTTCTAGAACTATGGGTTGTACATATATTCAAACTATATGTTTATATGTACATTCTTCAAAAGCAGATTTTAACCTTCCACATAACGATTATCAATCCAAAACTTTTTCAAATATTCTATAGTACCATTTCATACTAAGCGGTAAATGTATATTAAACTTACTTAGTACAAAATAGTAAATATAATTTTAAATATTATATTATATTATATTTAAATATTCCATTGACAGAATAATTTCTTATAAGTACAATAAAATACATTTATGTATGTAAATACGGCGCTATATAATATACATCTATACTCTTATCATTCATTCATCAGTGACATATACGATATGTAAATAAACATGATATTATATAAGTATGTATGTATAACAATATCATATAAATAAAAATTCTTCAAGCATCCGTTATGTTGTTTATTTATTTACATTTTTTTGTACTACGCATTATATCCTCAACAATTTCAAATTATCCAGTAAAACAATATGCAAAAAAAAAAAAAATCGTTAAAGAAATTTGTTAGAAAATTTGAAAAAATCAAGTAACACTTTCGTCAATTATAAAGTAACCCTATATTATTAAAAAAAGTTGTTAACAGAAATAAGAGTATAATGTTGAAGCTTTAATTTTTGTGTAGTACTTCAAAAAAATTTTAACAGGTATTCAAGTTACAGGTGTTTAAAAATAGGAAATTTTCAGTTTTTGACCCCTTACAGCTCCTAAACGGGATACAAAAAAAATTTCTGAAATGACTCATACTTACTTTCAAAGATCTAACTTCTATCAAAATTTCAAGTTTCCAACTTAAAGCGTTTAGAAGATAGAAGGGTTAAAGGATTTTGCAAAATTTGAGTTTCGCATAACGGTAAATTAAGACACCGTATGCCACAAATATATGTTTATTGTATATATTCTTTTAAAGCTAATAAAAGTAATAATCGTTTGGCGTTTTCAAAATGAAGATTTACTTTATACAACTTGTGCTATAACAATTTAAATATAGAGCTTTTTTGAACCTTTGGGGAGCTGTAGCTCCGTAACGGGTGGGGCTACAAAAAAAAGTTATTAAAAATAAAATTAATATTTTTGTGAGATCTATCAGCGGTTAAAATTTCATAGCTCTATTTCAAAAAAAATGTGGGGATCTAAAAGTTAGGTGTTCGAGAGCTACCCTAAGTTTTGGTCCAAACTCAACCAAAAAAAATAGGGAACCTACAAATTACTCCTAGAATATTTTGTGTAAATTTCAAGATTCTAGCTTTCTCAGTTTTTGAGTTAGCGTGCTGACGGACGGGCGGACGGACATGGCTCAAAAGTCTTAGAATTTTTTTCTGATCCGATCCATACCTTTGAAGGTATATCTAGCTCGCTCATTTCGAGGTGTTACAAACGGAGGAGTAATTTTATTATACCCGATCCTATCGTACGGGTATAAAAAGTATTTCAAATTTTATATCAAAATAAGAGAAATGACTATTTGCAACATTTTCTGTTGTATATTATCTATTTTGATTTATCCTATGATTCACGTTTAAAAAAAAAAATTGCTATTCATAATCTAAATAAAAACAAGTTTTTGGAAAAGCACATTTCCAAAATTAAACAATATCCCATAACATGTTTTCGGTAAAGAGTATATTAAAGAATAAATTATATAAATAAAAAAAATTGTTATGTTTGTTAGATTTTCTTTTGTTAGAAAAAATTATCCCTATATTATTAAGAAAAATTATTAAACACAAATAAAAATATAATATTCGAGCTTTAATTTTTGTATATTATTTAAAAAATTGTTTACAGGTGTTTAAAAATAATGAATTTTCAGTTTTTGACTCCTCGTAGTTCATAGAACCGGAAGCGACACAAAAATATTTTCTAAAATAACTCATACTTATTTTCAAGATTTCTAACCTAATGTTTGGTTAAAAGGTAGTTAGCGTTTAGTTGGTTAAAGTTCAACAGTACCAAAGAGAATTCGCGCATTTATCTCATTGGTGTCTTTCGAAATTTCCACCTACCCTCGAAAAAAAAAGTTGTCTATTACATTAATTAAAAACTTCTATTATTTTTTTATCAGTGAAATTGGAAAATCAACGCAAAATTTTTTATCATTATCATTGAAAATGGAAAATCAATGCATAATTTTTTTCATTAGCATTGAATTTTCCAATGATAATGCAAATTCAATGATAATGTTTAAACGCCCATGTCTGTGCAAAACCCTTTCCTTCTTCCAAACGGTTTAAGTCATTTCAGAAAACATTTTTGTGTCACCTTCCATTAAGGAGTTAATATACAAAAATTTAAGCTCCAACATTATATTTTTGCTTGTATTAAGAGCTTTTTCAATAATATAGGATTATCTTAAAATTGACGAAAGTGTGGCTTGATTTTTCCCAATTTCTAACAATTTTTTCTAACGATTTTTTAAAGTTTTATATTATTATAAATTTATTTTTCAATATACGTATGTACTCTTTACCCAAAACTTTTTATGGAATATAGTTTAATTTTGGAAAAGTGCCTTTTTGAAAACGTTTTAAGTAGGAAAGTTTTTTCATTACTTGTTTTTATATTTAAATTTACCGTTATGGGAAAGATTTCTGAAATTTCTGAAATACGAGTAAGTATTTATTTACCCATTCGAGAAGGCTTTTAAAATTTCGCCACTTGTGTTATTTTATTTAAATTAAATAATATAGACTTTCCACGTATTTTTTATTAAAATGGGTAGAATTGATAAATATTTATATCATAAAATTCCAGATTCATAGTTTTAAATTACTGTGAACCACATAAAAAATCATCTTGAATCGCTTTCATTTATTGTTTTGATTAATGATGTGCATTAGATTATTATATTTATTTAATTTATTTTTTTTGTTAATACACATGAGGCGGTTAGTCTCTTTGTAGTAGCAATAGTATATGTATATTTTTTTTATTTGACCTTAGAACACAGATAGGTTTTTAAAGGCCTATTATAATAATCATAAAGTGAATTGTATTAATGAAACAATTTTGTGATGAAAACAATTCATATTTAAAACCTATTATTTATTCTAAGTTATTACAAGAAGAATTATATAGCACTAATATAGAATACAAAATATAAATAAAAAAAAAAAAAACAAAATTAAAGAGGAATAAAACTATACTAAGATATTCTGAATCCTATCCTATCCTAGCTTACCCATAAAAAAGAGATAAAATAAGTATGAATAAAGCTATGAATACAAATATGTTAAAAAAATTAGTTTAACTTCTTATTCCTACATTTCTTAATACAATTTTCATAATCATATTTATCTATATAAATATATGTTCTTTAGAACATAAATAAAACGACTTTGTTTGTGGTTGGTTTTAAGACTGATTTTATTTTACATATTTAACTTATTTATATTCAAAATTTTATATTTACTTAATGCTAAGATAAGTATTCCTTAATATAAAAACAATAATATTACTTAATATCTACTAATTACGAAATGCTTAGTAAATATCAATGACTTTTTCTTAAAATTTATTAATGAAAAATTAATTAACAGAAATGCTAAATTGAATTTCCTGTTATTATTTATGCATTTGTGTTATTATTTAACTCATTTTAAATCATAAAGGTGAATGAGTTAAAGTCAATTTTTGATCAATCAAGGTTAATGGATAATATAACTTCTTCTTCCCTAAATTTGAAACTCTCCTGAGTTCAAAGTATGTTTATTTATATTAACAATTAACAATATTAACAAGTTAGATATTTAATTTAATTTCATTAATTTTTTTCTCAATTTTTTTTAAATTATTATTCTTTCTTTTTTGTTTTCATAAGATTTTTCTAAAATTTTTTTTTTTTTGTAAGTAGTTAATGTTTTTATAACCGAGTTATTTTAGTTTAGTGAACTTGAAAAATCAAAGTTTTGATAATTTGCGATAAAAATAATTTTAAATAAAAAAGAAATTTCACATGTAAATGTGATACTACTCGTAGAACTTACAAAAAAAAAAATTTACAATAGAATATTTGTTTACAAATTAAAATTACATTAGAAAATAAAAATTATAACATGATACTTAAAAAATTTTTTTTCTTTTTACCGACCGCATATAATTATGCATAAGGTAGGTATTGTTTTCATACTAAAAATTTATACCCGAGATTTTGGTAAAAATGCACTACTCCAGTGCGTAGAAGGCTGTAAAATTTTTTTTAGCGTGATGTCCTCCTGTGTGTGTGTGCGTGTGTGTGTATGGCTGTGGGCACGTGTACAGTCTAAATGACTGAGCGAAATTTTTTGAAATTTCATATTTAAGATTTTGATGTAAATATCGCGGATTGATAAGCTTTTGGAGCAAATCGGACAACCGGAAGTAGTAGTTTACTAGTGTAATTTTTAAGTTTTTTACGAATATTTCGTAACAGGAAAATATTACGAGAAAAATTATTAAGACAAAGTTGTTACACAAGTAAAGAGTAAAAACTTTACAATTAGTTTTAGGACATTTATAGTTTAGAATGGGTTTTTATTGCAAAAATGATTGAATCGTTAACAAACTTTCCAAGGCCCAACCAATATTACTAAGCTTTCTAAAATCAATATTATGAGTGTTTATTTCATCATCAGTTAAATTATTCGGGTGTAATAATCCTATTCTAGCTGATGCTATTTTACTACCCGATCGTTTAGTATATCTAGTTTTAGTTGCATTTCAAGGAATTGTTCATGGCTTATTATTTCTTTTAGAGTATAGTCATTATATTCATTAATTTTTGTTGAAATTTTATTTCTATCTGATTTCATAATCTCTTTAAGAAGTGCAAAAGTTTTGTTAAAGTCGTCGTTAATTTTTATTTGTTGGTTAGCAGCTTCTATAATATTATGAGTATTGTGGTCCAGTATTTCGAAGTAATTTTTAATGTTTTGGCGATCATTGTCATCTAAAGTTCCGTATAACCATTTGTAGGTAGTACCAACCGAATTTAATAAACCTCACCTAGTTCTGTCTGGAATAAGCATACGTAATTGTTCTTATTTGTTCGTTTAATAAGAGTTTGTAGTTCCATTTGTATTGCAATTCAACATTCGTTTCAAACATATCTAATATTGCGATGATTTCTTTAGAATGAATGATGTGTAAAATGATGTCTACTTACTTATAATTTCGACCTCATCGAATTTCGTTTAACTATATCCCATATTAGTTTCGATTTTTTACAATGTTAATTTTGATTATACTGTAAAAATTAGGATTACCGTTATTACCCATACAAGAGTTTACTTCATCTGAAAATTTAAATTGTCTTTTAATGAATATTTTCTAAGATTTGTTTTTTAAACTTTGGCTCTTCCTTATGCCTAATTTATAGTTTTTTATGTAGCCTATATTTTTATTTTCTATACATTTTTCCCTACTTAAGTTTCTTTTACTAATATTTCATTTTTTATTGTGGTTTATTCTTCTTTTAATTAAATTATGAGCTATTTCTTTATTTTGAACTTGCATAGAGCTCGTTTTGATAGTTGAGTGATATGAATTGTTATAAAATGTGACGGCTTTTATAATTTGTAATTTTATTAGTAATTTTTCTTAGAAGTTAGGAGCTCTAATTCTTTCTGTAATGGTGTTATTAAATCTTTCTACGTCGGTGTTACCTGTATGGCTGTTGGGTTTGCTTAGGTGAATTTGAATATTTTCTTTTTTGCAAAATTCTGCTATAGTTAAATTTGTTATCAAAAATAAATGTTTTATTTTACCTTTTATAGAGGTAAATTGTTTTAGATCCTCAATTAAAGTTTGGTTGTTTTGTTGCTATCTTTTAAGTAAAAGCTAGTAGCGTGTTTTGATAATCTGTCGATAAAATTTGTAAATGAGTGTTTGCTATTAACATATATGCCCACGTGAATTATTTAATTTATTGTTGCGGGTATTGCGGGTGTTTCGGTGATTGTGAATTTATTTTTCATAGAGCTTCTGTCATATTGTGCGGCAGAACATATGTATGTCGCAAATCTTAATAATTTCATGAATTTTAACTCTTAAGTTTGAGCTATAAATTTTGGTGTTAATTCCCTCATAGGTTGGCATAATTTCTGAATGATCTGTTTCGAATTTATGGAATAAGGAAATTTGCTTTTTCAATTCTTCTTTATTTGCAATGTCTACAGCAATTATTGAACGTTTTACAAATTTAATTTCATTATTTATTTAAAATAGTCTAATTAATCTTTGTCGCAATTTATTACATTCGTGGTCGCTTACTTCTGAGAAAAATCCTACTTTTTCTATATTAATATGTCTTCGTAGCTAATCATCAAGTTGGTCTTTTTGTAAGTCGTTTAGGTCAATAAAAATTTTTTTATTTTGGAAAATATTTTCAAATTCTTTTTCTTTTAGGTACCCTTTTTAGGGTAATTTGAGTTTTAAATCTATTAACTATTGTTTGAAGAATCGGTATATGATTGTTAAAGTTTTCAATGAAATTACTAGATGTTTCATTAATATAGGTATATTCAAATTTTCAGTGTCTGATAAGTTGTGAGTTAAAGTTTTATTCTCACAACTTATCAGACACTGAAATTATATCCATTATTTTATTCTCCATTGTATTTATTCTATTTTAATTACTAAAACAAGGTATGTACATATTTAAAAAAAAACAAAAAAGACATTATAACATTGGTATTGAAAAAATACATAAAATATCATTACAATTCTTAATGACTAATTTATGTGTATAATATTAAAAATATATTTAAGACTTAAAAAACAAATACTAAATTTGATTACCTAAAAAAAACTTAAAGTCTTAAGCAAATTTTATAATTCTTAATGATATTTATGTAAACAATAAACCATACTACTAAAAAAAAAAATAAAACTTGATGACATAATCAAAATAGACTTGAAATACTTAATATAAAATTATTAATATATGAACATAATTATGTAAATAAATTACAATGACGTTTTTGTGAAAATTAATACAAAAGAATTATATCACATTTGAATAAATTTATGAAAAGTAAATTTATGAATTTGTTATAATTAATTGTCTGAGGTCAGTAAATTGAAAAAGTGTTGATGTAATGTATTTTTGAAGGTATTTCAGGAAATTGTTGAAGAATGGAGATAACTGATTTTATTGAATGTAATACAACATCTGTTTATCGGTTTATTTTTTCCGTATTCTGTATTGTTTTATATTCCATTAAAAACTTCGTGTATCTTGTTTGTCTAACTCTATCATTAAAATTTGTAATTTAGAGATTGGATAACAATATTATTATTTAGAATGTCAAAAGTTATTTTATTTAGAATGTCAAACATGACGAAAATATTTGTTTACGTGAGGACAAAGGGAGCATGTTTAAGAATTTAAGCTTTTAAGGAAGGTTTATAGAGTTTTTGCCACAGCTTAGTCAGTAAATTCTTTTACTCTTCTCTTAATGAAGCCTATAACATTTTATTTACTCTTGAAACTTAGTGGTCATAGTTTAGATTAAAGTTAAGTTTACAATCAAGTAGAATTCCGAGATCAGTAATACTAAACACACTTTCAAGTATTATTTTATCTATTTTGTAGTTGTACACAAAAGAAGAACGTTTCCGGGTAAAATTGATTACCTTGCATTTCTGTATTTTGAGCTCTAATTTGTTGGTTGTGCACCAATCATGTAATGATGATAAGCTTAATTGAAGTAAAGCTGCGTCAGAACTATCGTTTAATACTTGATATATTTTTAGGTCGTCAGCAAACGCAATGTGAGGTATGTCATCCAAATATTCTGAAATTTAACGTTTTGGGTCCTTTCTGATAAATAAGAGTTCAGCCATGCAAGAAAAGAACCCGAGATATCAAAAGTTGAAAGTTTTTTTAGCAAAGTGTAGTGATCTACACGATCGAAGGCATTGCTAAAATTAGTGTGAATTGTATCAACTTGATATCCTTTCTCTATTTTATTTAGGATTTCAGATGTGTATAACATAAGGTTCGTTGTAGTGGAACGTCCTTTTCTGAAACCGTGTTGTTGTTCGTTAATTTTGGCATTTATTACAGGAGTAATTTTATCGACAACAATTTTTTCGAATAATTTTGAAATAGTCGATAGGATGGCTATACCTCGATAGTTTTCTACTGATGATCTTCCACATTTTTTGTAGATGGGAGTTAAATGAGAGGATTTCCACACATGTGGGAAAACATCATTCGAAAGCGATTTGTTTAAAATGAAATGAAGAGGAGTAATTAGATAATGAGGGCAATTATATAAGAAGAGTGGAGGGATTAGGTCAGGTCTAGCACCCTTCTTTGTATCAAAGCTCATAATAGCTTCAAAAATGTTATTTTCGGAAAGATACAGATCTCAGTTAATTTTTAAATTTTATTTAAATAAAGTTAATTTTTATTAAATAAAGAAGTAGCAGAGATATCGAATTGTTCTTTTGGACGATAAACTTTTTAGAAACGTTGCAAAAAGTTGCAAATTGTTTTTGGGAAAGAAGAAAAAGTATTGTCCTTGGACATTGAATTAAGGTCTGAATATTTTTCGTTTTATGTTGACAAATTCGAAAATTTTTTTGGTATCACTAATTAATTTGTTACCTATGCTAATGACATAGTTTTTATAGGCTGTATGAGCTTTCAGTTGGAATTCATTTGCAAGTAGTTATACGTATTCAATAAGTTATCGCTTGGTGCTATTGTGTATTTAATTTTCTGTATATTTTATTGTGCTGCTTACGAAAAGTCCTAAGTTCTATATCTAACCATAGTTCCGTTATTTTGTTTTTCTTACGGATTTTGGGTACGAAAGCATTTATAATTTCAAAAGTTGTTAAATAAAAGATAGAGATTAGTGAGTTGATATCCTGTTGTGCTAATAGTTCGTCCCAGTTAGTAGATGATAAAGCATTATTAATGCTTTGGTAGTCAGCATTACGGAAATCATATACAATTTCATTATTATAAGAGTGGGATAGAAGTGGAGAACCATGGTTAGATAGAGATCTTAGGAACTTGAGAAATCGGCGCAATAAAATATACAAAAACTTAAACACCATCAAGCACCATCAAGCACCATGTGACGACTTACTGAATATGTATAAGCAACTTGCTATCGAATTTAAACAAAAAGTCAATGCAGCATATGAAAACTATGTCACGGATATTGGCAACAAACTTGTTACTGATCCTAAAAAATTTTTGATTTTGTTAACACAAAACGGAAATTATTTGGGTATCTCAATTCAATGATGTCAAAAAACAATGTAGTTTCTGATTGCCTAAAAGAAATTTGTAACTTCTTTTCTGATCATTTACAACAAGTTTATCGTCCAACAGCACCAGTTACCACTTTGACTAATTTCTTATCTATTAGTTCAAATTTGCTTATTTACAGACGTGTATCTTTCTGAAAATGATATTCTTAAAGCAATTTTGAGTCTTGATATAAAAGAAAGAGTGCTGGTCCGAACTTAATTCCTCCAATATTTTTACATAATTGCTCTCACAGTCTAATCTTCCCTCTTCATTTTATTTTGAATAAGTCACTTTGAATTGAGATTTTCCCACAAAGGTGGAAATCCTCCCACTTAACCCCTATTTTTAAAAAAGGGGATAGAGCATCGGTGGAAAATTATCGAGGTATAGCAATCCTTTCGACTATACCTAAATTATTTCAAAAAATTGTCGATGATAGAATTACTCCTATCATAAATGCAAAACTAAATGAACAACATGGTTTCAGAAAAGGTCGTTCAACTACAACGAACCTTATGGTTTATACATCTGAAATCCTGAATCAAATGGAGAAAGGGTACCAAGTTGATGCAATTTACACTGACTTTAGCAAAGCTTTCGATCGAGTAGATCACTTCACTTTGCTAAAAAAACTATCAACTTTTGGCATTTCGAGTTCATTTCTTGAGTGGCTTAATTCTTATCTTTCAGAAAAAACTCAACATGTTAAATTCCATGATGTTATGTTAAATTCCAACACCATCGGGGTCACTTTCGGTGTACCTCAAGGTAGCCATTTAGGCTCGCTTTTGTTTAATGTTTTTATTTCAGATCATTCGGAATATCTAAGCAATATACCTCACATTTCGTTTGCTGATGGCCTAAAAATATATCAAGTGGTTAAAGATAATTTTGATGCAGCTAAAATTCAATCAAGCTTATCAGCATACAGAAATGTAAGGTTATTAGCTTTACACGTAAACGGTTTTCTTTAATATATGACTACAAAATAGATAATGTAACTATTGAAAGGATTTTTAGCATTACTGATTTAGGAATTCTTTTCGATAACAAACTTAATTATGTCCTAATTAACTATGACCTAATAGTTTAAAAGGCTAATAAAATGTTAGGTTTCATTAAGAGAAGAGCTAAAGAATTTAGCGACTTAGCTGTTACAAAATCTCTTTATTGTTCTCTAGTTTGATCTATCTTAGAATACAGTAACATTGTTTGGGATCCAGCCTTTGCAGTTTATTCCAATAGAATCGAATCAGTTCAAAAGCAATTTCTTTTACTAACAATAAGAAATCAATATAACCCTTTTGATTTTGCTAATCTAGCTAGTTACACTACAAGACTTAATTCATTAAACTTGCTCTCTTTATCTTTACGTAGACAATTATTGTCATCATGTTTTACTTTTGATATTTTGAATAATAGTATTTCTGTACAATCTCTTAATAACAAGTTTAGACTTAACGATATTCTTAGGCAAACTAGAAATACTAAATTTTTGATAGAAACATAATACAGAGTACAGTAGAAATGAACCCATATCAATAGATGTTTTACTACTTTTAACAAAATTAGTCATCTGGCAGGAAAACCAAAAACATGCACGAGCATGTTTTTTTTTCCTTTAGTGTTATTGAGAAATGGACTAGTTATTTATCCGTTTCATGAAAAGTTATGAATTTTAAGCCCTATTTGTTAGAGCATATTTTTGCTTATTTCGCCTGTTACAGCACATATTTTAATATCTTTTTGCTTAAACAGCATATTTTAGCATTTTTAAACCTTTTTTGAAAATGTTGCAAAAAAAAATTTATTTTTAACGAAATTTTTAAATAATTTTGTATTCATAATTTACAAAAATTTCAAGAATGTTTCAAATTTCAACAAAAAGGAAATTAAAAGTACCTACGCTTACAAAAAAAAAGTACGCACTACGCTTACAAACATCAAAGTATGCATTACACTTACAAAACCAACAAAGTACGCATTAAGTAATGGACTTCATTTGTGCATTTGTATGTGTTTTCATATTAGTGTTTAGAATTAAAAAAAATCGGGAAATAACCTTTCAGAGTTTAAAAAACTGTTCTAAGACAAAGGAAATTAAAACAATAAAAGAATAACTACGCATTAAGATAAGCAATAGATTTAATTAGTGCAGTTATACATAAATGTATGTAAAAACAAATATACACATTTTTTCTGTAGTTGTTAATATGCGTAGACATCTATTATATTAGTAGACTCAGTATTACGTTATTTTTATTTGTTTAAAAGTTTAGTAGGCGGTATATTGAGTAACTGTTAAGAACGTATTAAGGTTAATACATATATTTAGTTCTTTATATATTATACTAGGTACCTTAAATTGTGTTTAAATCTTTAATTAAAAAAAAAATAAATTGGTAAGCATAAGTATTAAGTATTGAGACAAATTATTAAAAGATTTATATCAATATAAACAATTAAAAAGAATAATTCAACGAACTAATTATTATTTTTTATACCTATTTCATACATATATGTATGTATTAGATTATGCCAAAAGTAAAAGCATCTGTTTCACACAAATTAAGACAATATGTGAAGGATTATCCAGTTTTGAAAACAGACGGAACTGTCCTTTTTTGTAAAATATGTAACAAACCAGTTTCATCAGAAAAAATATTTGCAATTAAACAGCATCTGCAAAGTTTGAAACATATTGAACTCAAACAAAATAGAAACAAGAACCACGCATTCGCAGCAATTTTTTTGGAGAAAGTTCTACATCTAGTAGTAATTCTGAATTTGCAGAAGATGTATGTAAAACGTTTGTCGTGCCAGACATTCTGTTATATAAAATTCGCAACAAAAATAAACAATCATTTTTGGAAAAGTATACTGACTACAAAGTACCATCCGAAACCACTCTTCGTACAAAACAAATCAAAGATTTATACGCTGCAACTATGGAAAATATTAAAAGCTGTTTGCAAAATCGATTTGTATGGTTGTGTATTGATGAAACTATTGATGTTACTGGAAGATACATAGCATACGTTATCATAGGAGTTTTGGATTATGATGAACACATTTCAAAACAAAAATTTTTATTAAACACTGCTGAACTGGACCAGGCAAATTCTTCTACCATTGCTCGACTATTTAACGACTCAATTAAAATTTTGAGCGACAGTTTTGTTACAGAATCAATTTTACTTTTTGTGCCAGATGCGGCACCCTATTTGGTAAAAGCTGCTCGAGCAATACAAACCTTTTATCCAAAGGTCACATATGTCACTTGTGTCGCTCATGGATTACATCGCATTTGTGAACAAATTCGAAGCTCATATCCTGAAGTCGATCGGCTTATAGCAAATGTAAAAAAAGTTTTTTTAAAGGCTCCGTCATGAGCGCAAATCTTTAAAAATATGGAGCCAGAACTTCCTCTCCCCCTAATCCAACCAATAACCACGAGGTGGGGAACTTGGATAAAAGCAATTAATTACTACGCAAAAAATTTTGAAAAAATTTTGCGAGTTGTTGAAGCATTGGATGAGGATGATGCAGCGTCAATAAAAATATCAAAAACACTCCTACACGATATCACGGTTCAATCTGATATAATTTTTATTGCATCAAATTATGCATTTTTGGAAAATCAATAATTAAATTACAAAAATCTGAACAAACTCTTGGGAACAAAATTTCAATTGTCACGGACATTGAAAAAAAATATTCAAAATGTAAATGGTGAAATAGCCGTAAAAATTAAAAAAAACTTTTCAATGTCATAGATAAGAACCAAGGCTATCATTTGATGAAAACAATTTCGTCTAAATTAAGTGACGTATCCAGCGAAATTGAAAAGCGATATACCTACTTTCAAAGATCTAACTTCTATCAAAATTTCAAGTTTCCAACTTAAAGCGTTTAGAAGATAGAAGGGTTAAAGGATTTTGCAAAATTTGAGTTTCGCATAACGGTAAATTAAGACACCGTATGCCACAAATATATGTTTATTGTATATATTCTTTTAAAGCTAATAAAAGTAATAATCGTTTGGCGTTTTCAAAATGAAGATTTACTTTATACAACTTGTGCTATAACAATTTAAATATAGAGCTTTTTTGAACCTTTGGGGAGCTGTAGCTCCGTAACGGGTGGGGCTACAAAAAAAAGTTATTAAAAATAAAATTAATATTTTTGTGAGATCTATCAGCGGTTAAAATTTCATAGCTCTATTTCAAAAAAAATGTGGGGATCTAAAAGTTAGGTGTTCGAGAGCTACCCTAAGTTTTGGTCCAAACTCAACCAAAAAAAATAGGGAACCTACAAATTACTCCTAGAATATTTTGTGTAAATTTCAAGATTCTAGCTTTCTCAGTTTTTGAGTTAGCGTGCTGACGGACGGGCGGACGGACATGGCTCAAAAGTCTTAGAATTTTTTTCTGATCCGATCCATACCTTTGAAGGTATATCTAGCTCGCTCATTTCGAGGTGTTACAAACGGAGGAGTAATTTTATTATACCCGATCCTATCGTACGGGTATAAAAAGTATTTCAAATTTTATATCAAAATAAGAGAAATGACTATTTGCAACATTTTCTGTTGTATATTATCTATTTTGATTTATCCTATGATTCACGTTTAAAAAAAAAAATTGCTATTCATAATCTAAATAAAAACAAGTTTTTGGAAAAGCACATTTCCAAAATTAAACAATATCCCATAACATGTTTTCGGTAAAGAGTATATTAAAGAATAAATTATATAAATAAAAAAAATTGTTATGTTTGTTAGATTTTCTTTTGTTAGAAAAAATTATCCCTATATTATTAAGAAAAATTATTAAACACAAATAAAAATATAATATTCGAGCTTTAATTTTTGTATATTATTTAAAAAATTGTTTACAGGTGTTTAAAAATAATGAATTTTCAGTTTTTGACTCCTCGTAGTTCATAGAACCGGAAGCGACACAAAAATATTTTCTAAAATAACTCATACTTATTTTCAAGATTTCTAACCTAATGTTTGGTTAAAAGGTAGTTAGCGTTTAGTTGGTTAAAGTTCAACAGTACCAAAGAGAATTCGCGCATTTATCTCATTGGTGTCTTTCGAAATTTCCACCTACCCTCGAAAAAAAAAGTTGTCTATTACATTAATTAAAAACTTCTATTATTTTTTTATCAGTGAAATTGGAAAATCAACGCAAAATTTTTTATCATTATCATTGAAAATGGAAAATCAATGCATAATTTTTTTCATTAGCATTGAATTTTCCAATGATAATGCAAATTCAATGATAATGTTTAAACGCCCATGTCTGTGCAAAACCCTTTCCTTCTTCCAAACGGTTTAAGTCATTTCAGAAAACATTTTTGTGTCACCTTCCATTAAGGAGTTAATATACAAAAATTTAAGCTCCAACATTATATTTTTGCTTGTATTAAGAGCTTTTTCAATAATATAGGATTATCTTAAAATTGACGAAAGTGTGGCTTGATTTTTCCCAATTTCTAACAATTTTTTCTAACGATTTTTTAAAGTTTTATATTATTATAAATTTATTTTTCAATATACGTATGTACTCTTTACCCAAAACTTTTTATGGAATATAGTTTAATTTTGGAAAAGTGCCTTTTTGAAAACGTTTTAAGTAGGAAAGTTTTTTCATTACTTGTTTTTATATTTAAATTTACCGTTATGGGAAAGATTTCTGAAATTTCTGAAATACGAGTAAGTATTTATTTACCCATTCGAGAAGGCTTTTAAAATTTCGCCACTTGTGTTATTTTATTTAAATTAAATAATATAGACTTTCCACGTATTTTTTATTAAAATGGGTAGAATTGATAAATATTTATATCATAAAATTCCAGATTCATAGTTTTAAATTACTGTGAACCACATAAAAAATCATCTTGAATCGCTTTCATTTATTGTTTTGATTAATGATGTGCATTAGATTATTATATTTATTTAATTTATTTTTTTTGTTAATACACATGAGGCGGTTAGTCTCTTTGTAGTAGCAATAGTATATGTATATTTTTTTTATTTGACCTTAGAACACAGATAGGTTTTTAAAGGCCTATTATAATAATCATAAAGTGAATTGTATTAATGAAACAATTTTGTGATGAAAACAATTCATATTTAAAACCTATTATTTATTCTAAGTTATTACAAGAAGAATTATATAGCACTAATATAGAATACAAAATATAAATAAAAAAAAAAAAAACAAAATTAAAGAGGAATAAAACTATACTAAGATATTCTGAATCCTATCCTATCCTAGCTTACCCATAAAAAAGAGATAAAATAAGTATGAATAAAGCTATGAATACAAATATGTTAAAAAAATTAGTTTAACTTCTTATTCCTACATTTCTTAATACAATTTTCATAATCATATTTATCTATATAAATATATGTTCTTTAGAACATAAATAAAACGACTTTGTTTGTGGTTGGTTTTAAGACTGATTTTATTTTACATATTTAACTTATTTATATTCAAAATTTTATATTTACTTAATGCTAAGATAAGTATTCCTTAATATAAAAACAATAATATTACTTAATATCTACTAATTACGAAATGCTTAGTAAATATCAATGACTTTTTCTTAAAATTTATTAATGAAAAATTAATTAACAGAAATGCTAAATTGAATTTCCTGTTATTATTTATGCATTTGTGTTATTATTTAACTCATTTTAAATCATAAAGGTGAATGAGTTAAAGTCAATTTTTGATCAATCAAGGTTAATGGATAATATAACTTCTTCTTCCCTAAATTTGAAACTCTCCTGAGTTCAAAGTATGTTTATTTATATTAACAATTAACAATATTAACAAGTTAGATATTTAATTTAATTTCATTAATTTTTTTCTCAATTTTTTTTAAATTATTATTCTTTCTTTTTTGTTTTCATAAGATTTTTCTAAAATTTTTTTTTTTTTGTAAGTAGTTAATGTTTTTATAACCGAGTTATTTTAGTTTAGTGAACTTGAAAAATCAAAGTTTTGATAATTTGCGATAAAAATAATTTTAAATAAAAAAGAAATTTCACATGTAAATGTGATACTACTCGTAGAACTTACAAAAAAAAAAATTTACAATAGAATATTTGTTTCTAAAATCAATATTATGAGTGTTTATTTCATCATCAGTTAAATTATTCGGGTGTAATAATCCTATTCTAGCTGATGCTATTTTACTACCCGATCGTTTAGTATATCTAGTTTTAGTTGCATTTCAAGGAATTGTTCATGGCTTATTATTTCTTTTAGAGTATAGTCATTATATTCATTAATTTTTGTTGAAATTTTATTTCTATCTGATTTCATAATCTCTTTAAGAAGTGCAAAAGTTTTGTTAAAGTCGTCGTTAATTTTTATTTGTTGGTTAGCAGCTTCTATAATATTATGAGTATTGTGGTCCAGTATTTCGAAGTAATTTTTAATGTTTTGGCGATCATTGTCATCTAAAGTTCCGTATAACCATTTGTAGGTAGTACCAACCGAATTTAATAAACCTCACCTAGTTCTGTCTGGAATAAGCATACGTAATTGTTCTTATTTGTTCGTTTAATAAGAGTTTGTAGTTCCATTTGTATTGCAATTCAACATTCGTTTCAAACATATCTAATATTGCGATGATTTCTTTAGAATGAATGATGTGTAAAATGATGTCTACTTACTTATAATTTCGACCTCATCGAATTTCGTTTAACTATATCCCATATTAGTTTCGATTTTTTACAATGTTAATTTTGATTATACTGTAAAAATTAGGATTACCGTTATTACCCATACAAGAGTTTACTTCATCTGAAAATTTAAATTGTCTTTTAATGAATATTTTCTAAGATTTGTTTTTTAAACTTTGGCTCTTCCTTATGCCTAATTTATAGTTTTTTATGTAGCCTATATTTTTATTTTCTATACATTTTTCCCTACTTAAGTTTCTTTTACTAATATTTCATTTTTTATTGTGGTTTATTCTTCTTTTAATTAAATTATGAGCTATTTCTTTATTTTGAACTTGCATAGAGCTCGTTTTGATAGTTGAGTGATATGAATTGTTATAAAATGTGACGGCTTTTATAATTTGTAATTTTATTAGTAATTTTTCTTAGAAGTTAGGAGCTCTAATTCTTTCTGTAATGGTGTTATTAAATCTTTCTACGTCGGTGTTACCTGTATGGCTGTTGGGTTTGCTTAGGTGAATTTGAATATTTTCTTTTTTGCAAAATTCTGCTATAGTTAAATTTGTTATCAAAAATAAATGTTTTATTTTACCTTTTATAGAGGTAAATTGTTTTAGATCCTCAATTAAAGTTTGGTTGTTTTGTTGCTATCTTTTAAGTAAAAGCTAGTAGCGTGTTTTGATAATATGTCGATAAAATTTGTAAATGAGTGTTTGCTATTAACATATATGCCCACGTGAATTATTTAATTTATTGTTGCGGGTATTGCGGGTGTTTCGGTGATTGTGAATTTATTTTTCATAGAGCTTCTGTCATATTGTGCGGCAGAACATATGTATGTCGCAAATCTTAATAATTTCATGAATTTTAACTCTTAAGTTTGAGCTATAAATTTTGGTGTTAATTCCCTCATAGGTTGGCATAATTTCTGAATGATCTGTTTCGAATTTATGGAATAAGGAAATTTGCTTTTTCAATTCTTCTTTATTTGCAATGTCTACAGCAATTATTGAACGTTTTACAAATTTAATTTCATTATTTATTTAAAATAGTCTAATTAATCTTTGTCGCAATTTATTACATTCGTGGTCGCTTACTTCTGAGAAAAATCCTACTTTTTCTATATTAATATGTCTTCGTAGCTAATCATCAAGTTGGTCTTTTTGTAAGTCGTTTAGGTCAATAAAAATTTTTTTATTTTGGAAAATATTTTCAAATTCTTTTTCTTTTAGGTACCCTTTTTAGGGTAATTTGAGTTTTAAATCTATTAACTATTGTTTGAAGAATCGGTATATGATTGTTAAAGTTTTCAATGAAATTACTAGATGTTTCATTAATATAGGTATATTCAAATTTTCAGTGTCTGATAAGTTGTGAGTTAAAGTTTTATTCTCACAACTTATCAGACACTGAAATTATATCCATTATTTTATTCTCCATTGTATTTATTCTATTTTAATTACTAAAACAAGGTATGTACATATTTAAAAAAAAACAAAAAAGACATTATAACATTGGTATTGAAAAAATACATAAAATATCATTACAATTCTTAATGACTAATTTATGTGTATAATATTAAAAATATATTTAAGACTTAAAAAACAAATACTAAATTTGATTACCTAAAAAAAACTTAAAGTCTTAAGCAAATTTTATAATTCTTAATGATATTTATGTAAACAATAAACCATACTACTAAAAAAAAAAATAAAACTTGATGACATAATCAAAATAGACTTGAAATACTTAATATAAAATTATTAATATATGAACATAATTATGTAAATAAATTACAATGACGTTTTTGTGAAAATTAATACAAAAGAATTATATCACATTTGAATAAATTTATGAAAAGTAAATTTATGAATTTGTTATAATTAATTGTCTGAGGTCAGTAAATTGAAAAAGTGTTGATGTAATGTATTTTTGAAGGTATTTCAGGAAATTGTTGAAGAATGGAGATAACTGATTTTATTGAATGTAATACAACATCTGTTTATCGGTTTATTTTTTCCGTATTCTGTATTGTTTTATATTCCATTAAAAACTTCGTGTATCTTGTTTGTCTAACTCTATCATTAAAATTTGTAATTTAGAGATTGGATAACAATATTATTATTTAGAATGTCAAAAGTTATTTTATTTAGAATGTCAAACATGACGAAAATATTTGTTTACGTGAGGACAAAGGGAGCATGTTTAAGAATTTAAGCTTTTAAGGAAGGTTTATAGAGTTTTTGCCACAGCTTAGTCAGTAAATTCTTTTACTCTTCTCTTAATGAAGCCTATAACATTTTATTTACTCTTGAAACTTAGTGGTCATAGTTTAGATTAAAGTTAAGTTTACAATCAAGTAGAATTCCGAGATCAGTAATACTAAACACACTTTCAAGTATTATTTTATCTATTTTGTAGTTGTACACAAAAGAAGAACGTTTCCGGGTAAAATTGATTACCTTGCATTTCTGTATTTTGAGCTCTAATTTGTTGGTTGTGCACCAATCATGTAATGATGATAAGCTTAATTGAAGTAAAGCTGCGTCAGAACTATCGTTTAATACTTGATATATTTTTAGGTCGTCAGCAAACGCAATGTGAGGTATGTCATCCAAATATTCTGAAATTTAACGTTTTGGGTCCTTTCTGATAAATAAGAGTTCAGCCATGCAAGAAAAGAACCCGAGATATCAAAAGTTGAAAGTTTGTTTAGCAAAGTGTAGTGATCTACACGATCGAAGGCATTGCTAAAATTAGTGTGAATTGTATCAACTTGATATCCTTTCTCTATTTTATTTAGGATTTCAGATGTGTATAACATAAGGTTCGTTGTAGTGGAACGTCCTTTTCTGAAACCGTGTTGTTGTTCGTTAATTTTGGCATTTATTACAGGAGTAATTTTATCGACAACAATTTTTTCGAATAATTTTGAAATAGTCGATAGGATGGCTATACCTCGATAGTTTTCTACTGATGATCTTCCACATTTTTTGTAGATGGGAGTTAAATGAGAGGATTTCCACACATGTGGGAAAACATCATTCGAAAGCGATTTGTTTAAAATGAAATGAAGAGGAGTAATTAGATAATGAGGGCAATTATATAAGAAGAGTGGAGGGATTAGGTCAGGTCTAGCACCCTTCTTTGTATCAAAGCTCATAATAGCTTCAAAAATGTTATTTTCGGAAAGATACAGATCTCAGTTAATTTTTAAATTTTATTTAAATAAAGTTAATTTTTATTAAATAAAGAAGTAGCAGAGATATCGAATTGTTCTTTTGGACGATAAACTTTTTAGAAACGTTGCAAAAAGTTGCAAATTGTTTTTGGGAAAGAAGAAAAAGTATTGTCCTTGGACATTGAATTAAGGTCTGAATATTTTTCGTTTTATGTTGACAAATTCGAAAATTTTTTTGGTATCACTAATTAATTTGTTACCTATGCTAATGACATAGTTTTTATAGGCTGTATGAGCTTTCAGTTGGAATTCATTTGCAAGTAGTTATACGTATTCAATAAGTTATCGCTTGGTGCTATTGTGTATTTAATTTTCTGTATATTTTATTGTGCTGCTTACGAAAAGTCCTAAGTTCTATATCTAACCATAGTTCCGTTATTTTGTTTTTCTTACGGATTTTGGGTACGAAAGCATTTATAATTTCAAAAGTTGTTAAATAAAAGATAGAGATTAGTGAGTTGATATCCTGTTGTGCTAATAGTTCGTCCCAGTTAGTAGATGATAAAGCATTATTAATGCTTTGGTAGTCAGCATTACGGAAATCATATACAATTTCATTATTATAAGAGTGGGATAGAAGTGGAGAACCATGGTTAGATAGAGATCTTAGGAACTTGAGAAATCGGCGCAATAAAATATACAAAAACTTAAACACCATCAAGCACCATCAAGCACCATGTGACGACTTACTGAATATGTATAAGCAACTTGCTATCGAATTTAAACAAAAAGTCAATGCAGCATATGAAAACTATGTCACGGATATTGGCAACAAACTTGTTACTGATCCTAAAAAATTTTTGATTTTGTTAACACAAAACGGAAATTATTTGGGTATCTCAATTCAATGATGTCAAAAAACAATGTAGTTTCTGATTGCCTAAAAGAAATTTGTAACTTCTTTTCTGATCATTTACAACAAGTTTATCGTCCAACAGCACCAGTTACCACTTTGACTAATTTCTTATCTATTAGTTCAAATTTGCTTATTTACAGACGTGTATCTTTCTGAAAATGATATTCTTAAAGCAATTTTGAGTCTTGATATAAAAGAAAGAGTGCTGGTCCGAACTTAATTCCTCCAATATTTTTACATAATTGCTCTCACAGTCTAATCTTCCCTCTTCATTTTATTTTGAATAAGTCACTTTGAATTGAGATTTTCCCACAAAGGTGGAAATCCTCCCACTTAACCCCTATTTTTAAAAAAGGGGATAGAGCATCGGTGGAAAATTATCGAGGTATAGCAATCCTTTCGACTATACCTAAATTATTTCAAAAAATTGTCGATGATAGAATTACTCCTATCATAAATGCAAAACTAAATGAACAACATGGTTTCAGAAAAGGTCGTTCAACTACAACGAACCTTATGGTTTATACATCTGAAATCCTGAATCAAATGGAGAAAGGGTACCAAGTTGATGCAATTTACACTGACTTTAGCAAAGCTTTCGATCGAGTAGATCACTTCACTTTGCTAAAAAAACTATCAACTTTTGGCATTTCGAGTTCATTTCTTGAGTGGCTTAATTCTTATCTTTCAGAAAAAACTCAAAATGTTAAATTCCATGATGTTATGTTAAATTCCAACACCATCGGGGTCACTTTCGGTGTACCTCAAGGTAGCCATTTAGGCTCGCTTTTGTTTAATGTTTTTATTTCAGATCATTCGGAATATCTAAGCAATATACCTCACATTTCGTTTGCTGATGGCCTAAAAATATATCAAGTGGTTAAAGATAATTTTGATGCAGCTAAAATTCAATCAAGCTTATCAGCATACAGAAATGTAAGGTTATTAGCTTTACACGTAAACGGTTTTCTTTAATATATGACTACAAAATAGATAATGTAACTATTGAAAGGATTTTTAGCATTACTGATTTAGGAATTCTTTTCGATAACAAACTTAATTATGTCCTAATTAACTATGACCTAATAGTTTAAAAGGCTAATAAAATGTTAGGTTTCATTAAGAGAAGAGCTAAAGAATTTAGCGACTTAGCTGTTACAAAATCTCTTTATTGTTCTCTAGTTTGATCTATCTTAGAATACAGTAACATTGTTTGGGATCCAGCCTTTGCAGTTTATTCCAATAGAATCGAATCAGTTCAAAAGCAATTTCTTTTACTAACAATAAGAAATCAATATAACCCTTTTGATTTTGCTAATCTAGCTAGTTACACTACAAGACTTAATTCATTAAACTTGCTCTCTTTATCTTTACGTAGACAATTATTGTCATCATGTTTTACTTTTGATATTTTGAATAATAGTATTTCTGTACAATCTCTTAATAACAAGTTTAGACTTAACGATATTCTTAGGCAAACTAGAAATACTAAATTTTTGATAGAAACATAATACAGAGTACAGTAGAAATGAACCCATATCAATAGATGTTTTACTACTTTTAACAAAATTAGTCATCTGGCAGGAAAACCAAAAACATGCACGAGCATGTTTTTTTTTCCTTTAGTGTTATTGAGAAATGGACTAGTTATTTATCCGTTTCATGAAAAGTTATGAATTTTAAGCCCTATTTGTTAGAGCATATTTTTGCTTATTTCGCCTGTTACAGCACATATTTTAATATCTTTTTGCTTAAACAGCATATTTTAGCATTTTTAAACCTTTTTTGAAAATGTTGCAAAAAAAAATTTATTTTTAACGAAATTTTTAAATAATTTTGTATTCATAATTTACAAAAATTTCAAGAATGTTTCAAATTTCAACAAAAAGGAAATTAAAAGTACCTACGCTTACAAAAAAAAAGTACGCACTACGCTTACAAACATCAAAGTATGCATTACACTTACAAAACCAACAAAGTACGCATTAAGTAATGGACTTCATTTGTGCATTTGTATGTGTTTTCATATTAGTGTTTAGAATTAAAAAAAATCGGGAAATAACCTTTCAGAGTTTAAAAAACTGTTCTAAGACAAAGGAAATTAAAACAATAAAAGAATAACTACGCATTAAGATAAGCAATAGATTTAATT
>OX352773.1:132581526-132743537 GCA_947095535.1 Poecilobothrus nobilitatus
AGCGGTTATCGGCTAATTATGAAATGAACTGTAACTGAACGGTTCATCAGTCTGAGTCCAAATGCCCTTTGAATTTTGACTTAGATACATTTGGTTGTATCTAAACGTATCGAAAGATGTATCTAAATTAGCATCTAATTTAACCCCCATATTCACTATTTCCTTTTTAAGTGAACCTATTTGATCAGTTAATTTATCTGCAATATCTGATGTTTGACTATTAAGCTTTGAGTTAAAAAATGTATGTAGCTTTAAGTTAATAGCTTTAAATTAAAAAAAAAAGGAAATTACTAGAATAGATATTTAGGATTAGAATATTTAGGAATAGATAATAGGATTATATAATTTTTTTTTTTTTTTTGTGATTTTAATTTCAGCCTCACTTTTTTTAATTGTATAATTGCAATATGAACTTTTGATTTTAATATTAATACAATATTTTGTTGAATTTTTTCTCTGGATTAGAACTGAATAAAACACAAAAAAAATTTATCTTTGCACCAACGTTTCGTATATTTTCTATACTTTTTCAAGGCTAAAAAATTTTTTTAATTACATCCTACCTTAAGATAATAATTTAAGGTCGTCTAATAAACTTTTTAAAAATTATAAATATTCTTAAAAAAAAATAGTAATGACACTATATCGACGGATTGGTACAGGAAACCCACCACTTCGGGGAAAACGCTAAATTTTTTATACAACCATCCTATACACCACAAGAAAAATGTGGTTATAAAAAATATTCTCAACAAAATTTACAAAATTTCATCAAAAGAATTTTTAAATAAAAATATAAACATAATGAAAGATCTACTAGTTCAAAATAATTATCCAATATTTTTTATTAACAAGATTTACAACAATTATTTATCTAAACATATAGATGACCACAACAACATAGACATGATACACACCGTTCCACCAAATGAAAATATAAAATATTTAAAGTTCCAATATATGCCACAATTATCAAATAAAATAGAAAGACTTTTTAAGAATTTCACAAACAACCATAGAATAGTTTTTTATAATAGTAAGACAGTTTTCAACCTTTTTTCTAAATTAAAAGATAAGGAAGATAAATTCCAACAATCGAATCTAATATATAAAATTGATTGCACTATATGTAATTAATGTTACATTGGACAAACTAAACAATTTTTGAAAAATAGAATGAACCAACATAAATATGATTGTAAGAATATAAATATAAATAAAGAAGGAAAAACTGCTCTGGCACAACATCATTTTGAACAAGAAAATCATATATTTAATTTCGATGACATCAAAATTCTAGACAAAGAAAAAAATTGGCTTAAGAGAAACATTAGCGAAATGATATATATTCAATTAAACTCGAATAACATTAATTTCAAAACTGATACACAAAATATAACTCCATATATAAATCACTAATATGTGACTATAAAGAATGCATTACAAACAAATAATATCAAGAATTTTTTCTATCTGATGTTTCATTAACGACAATATAAAATTCATATAGTAATAAGTTAATATAGTGCAATAAAATATAGGTCAATAGGGATTATGTTATTTTTCTTATTTTGGTTTTTTTTCTAGTTTTTTGGGTCTGTCTATTTTGATATGTGTAATATATGATATGATAAGTGTAATATATACATAATTATATAATTGTTGTTAATTTATTAGTACATTTTGTTCGTGTTTTTAAGCGCTTAAATTATTAATATTTATATAAATTTTTTTTTTTTTGTTTGTTAAACTCTTTTTTTTTTTTTTATAATTTTTTATTTTTTTATTTGTGGGTAAATAATGTTAAATTTACAATTTTTTTAAGAATATTTATAATGTTTAAAAAGTTTATTAGACGACCTTAAATTATTATCTTAAGATAGGATGTAATTGAAAAATGTTAATGAGTTAAAAAACAATATATAAAGTTCTAAAAAAAATTTTTTTGGCCTTGAAAAAGTATAGAAAATATACGAAACGCTGGCGCAAAGATAAATTTTTTTGTGTTTTATTCAGTCCTAATCCAGAGAAAAAATTCAACAAAAGATTAAAACATTAAGGACGCAAAAAAGAAAGCTGAATATTAATACAATGTTTGACAATTACTAACGAAAACTTAAATATGTAATTCATATGACCAGACGGCTACGGCTAAGGTCTCTTTAAATTAATAATATTAGGTTACGCGTACATTATTCCTGAAATTATAATTGAATTAATAAAGAAAAAAAAATGACATTAACTCACTAGTCAACGTATTTATAGATTCATTTATGCTATTAATTGGGGAGAGAAACTCATCATTTTTAATTGTTTAAAAATGATGATTTGTAAAAGACAAACAAACGTTTTTGTAAGTCTTTTTGTAAACTAATTGCTTTTCAATTGTTGAATATTTATGTTCGTGATTATTTAAAGTTCTGGAGGCGAAACATACTGGATGGCTATCTTTTGTCAATTGCTAGCATCTGTCATTAATTTTTTTAAAATCCGGATACTTTAGAATAGGATGGTTTGTTATTATATTTTTTTAAATAAGTATAATTAGATTTTAGTATTTTTTTCAGATTTTTGAGCTATTTGTGTATAATTTTTGATGAATTTTCTATAATTGCCCGTAATTCCGAGAAATGATTTTTTCTGTTTTTGATTCGTTTGCAATTTCAGTTCCTATATAATTTTGATTTTATTTGGGTTTGGTTTTACTTTTTCGCGGGTTAAAACATGGCCCGAATATTCTGTTTCCTTACGCAAAAAGTTAAAATTATTTATTTGAATTTTTAATCTTTCAAAAATCAATTTTAAATTATTTAAATGTTCTTGTAGAGATGTGCTAAAGATTAAAATATCGTCCAAATAGGCTACACAAATCTTGTAAATGTAATCTCCAAGAACGAAGGTCATAAGTCTTTGGAACGTAGATGGTTTATTCTTTAAGCCGAAAGGCATTTTTTAAGGCAAAAGGCATTCTGTGGTAAATTCATAATGGCCAAAAGAAGTAAAAAATGCAGTCTCTTTTAACCAAAATCTGATGAGAACCATTATCCAATTTATCTAATATGGTGTCTATATTAGGTATTGGGCATATGTCACTTACAGTAACTTCATTTAGCTGACGATAATCTACTACTATACGCCTTTTTTTTCCAGAATTGTCAATTTTTTTAGGTACAATCCATAATGGAGAATAGTATGGCGAATTACTTTCTTTTATATTATCTCCAGTTCAAGCATCTATTTTATTTGATTTTCGATCTCTTGTTCATGCACTTGGGTATAACGATAGATCTTTGAGTAAATAGGAGCAGTTGTTGTAGTTGTAATTTCATGCTGAATTTCATAAGTGGAGCTCAAATAATTTCCTTTTTTAAAAAAAGAATTTTCATAGCCTTTTAAAACCTTTCTAATATACTTTTCCTCTTTAAATTAATAATCTTCCACGAAATAATTGCAACTAAATGAAATTCTTTTGGAAATGGTGTATTTACTATATAAAATATTTTATTAGTCCAGTTTATAGTACTGAAATCAGAAATATTTAGGTTTTGTTAGTCTTTCCTGACGAGGATTATTAAAAATGCTTGGTTTTATAACACTAGTTACAGAGCCTGTATTTATTAAAAATCTAATTTTATTATTTTCAATAGTAAGAATAAATAGTGGTAGTTTGCTTTTCGAAGCGTTGTGGTAAAATTTACAATCTGTTTTTCGAGGTTTTGAAATATTTCCAAAGTCCATTGGTTCTTCGAAATTGGGATTAGTTTGAGGTCTGTTCTTGTAACTAAATTGTTTTGAGTTATTGTTTCTAAAATTTTGAGAGTTGTTAGGTGAAGGGTAATTATTTTTAGTTTGATTTGAATAATTTCTGTTATAGTACTTTTGACTATTGGTAAAATCAAAATTTCTAGAATTATTAAAGCTATTTTTTTGTTATTGTCTTTGATTTGAGTTATTATACTCGTAAAAGTTTTGGTTATCATTGTAATTAAATTTATTTTTATTATTCTAATAATTGCTATAATTTGATTTAGAATTATTATTATTATTAAAAAAATGTTTTAGAAAATATAAATAGATGTAACTTCAAAAGTTAAGTTACAGAACAAACAACCAAGAACTATTTTCAAAACATCACTAATCTGATTTAATCTACGGTGATTCGTAACAAATCGTGTACATGCAGTGAAAATAATATTCAATTTTTATTCCAGCCTACACAACATCCCAATAAGAAAAGAAGGATAAAACGAGTGATAAGATTATTTTAGTTTTCAAAATTTTTATGAAATGTGGAAACCTCCAGAAGTTTGCGAAGCATTGTGAAAACACGATTAGAAATATAAGTAATATGACTGTGTATAAACATTTTAAAAAGATAACATCTAGGTTTTTTACCTTGCTAACATATTCAATTATGTCATTATTTAGTTTTACTAATATAATTCATTGTCTTTATAGTATTTTTAAAATACGCACATTATGCATATTGTATGTACATATTTTTGAAATATTTTTTGATAAATGTATTAAACACATACATATTATATACACCTCATTTTTAAATAATGTGTTACTGACTGATTATATGATGATTAGACTTATGATAAGTTTTAAATAACCGCCGAAAATGTTATATTATTCAAACTTAAACACATTATTCTTAAGATACTTATTTAGGTTATTTTAATATTAGATATTAGAATCAGTATTGAAAGCTTTTTATGAAATAACAAAAAGAATATACACATAAGTAAAGAGTTTTGAAAATATATTTTTAATAACTTTTTTTTATTGATGAACGGTGAGCTAACGCGTCAGAATTCGCTAGACTCTAGGTTCGTAGTGTACCTTCAAAGCGTAGGGAAACCTATTCGGACAGAGTTGATGTTGAGTTTCCCAAGATTTATGCCACGATGATGCCACTCTGATGGAAGTAGCTTTGAAAACTTCTCAGATAGATGTCAGAAACCTGAATCTTGGAGAAAGAAGTTAACGTGGTGTTTCCGCCTTTTCCTTGACAGACTAGGACCGGTGTAGAAAAAATGGTCCACGATCTTTATCGCGCCAATTCTTCTGCAAAACGGATGCAATACGACAATCTAATTCCGCATAGACACCTTCAAGACCAGTTTTGCACCTATTTTACAGTCATTTGTGAAAATATATATGCCGCTTTCGTTTGTATACGGGGTGCTATTGGACCAATCTTTTCTGCAAGGCTTTCTTACATAAAAGGGTTAATCCAGATCAATTTTAAGTATACAATAGTCGGTGTGTGTTCTGCGAATTATATGTACAGGATGTTTCTTCGAAATACAAGAGTGCCAAGGTTTAGGAGGTCTAAAGAAAGAGATTTTCCTTCTATTAGTGAATATTACTAGTTCCGTTTTGGTCGAGTTAACACTTACACTTTAGGAACTAGTCCAGACACTTAAAACCCCGAAAGCGTCACCGATGAGTTCGATTAAGGTTTACGAGGAGATGGCACTGCACGTTAAGACCACGTTATTCGCATAAGCTATGATCTTTGCAGCCCGGGTGAAATTTAAGGTCTTAAATATCACATTTAAAGCCAAAGCCTAGAGTAGTCGAGATAACAGATCATCTTGAGAGGTACCTTGACGTACGATAGCTCAGACCTTATCAAAACCCAGTTGTGACTTGATAAGTCTTGAATTTAGTATCAATTTATAAGAGCAGATTCAACTTCCAGATTATTTAAACCATTTATTATGGCAGCATTTCCTACATTATTTAATGCGCTTTCTGTCCATAGAAACGCTGCTAACGTCTATTCCTTGCACTGAAGGCATCATTCAATAATTGAATCATCATTCAATTGAGCCAACAACTTCTTTAAAAGCCGTTTCTACTGATTAGCCTTTCATGTATGCGTGTACGTTTTACTACGGATAAATCAACATATCCTATATTCTAGAATTCTGTCCAACACTTTAAGCGAGAATGAAAATAAGCTAATAGTTCTCAGGCCCTTTGAATTTGTTTGGCTACATTTACTTGCCGTGGGAATGAAAATTACTCTAATCTCTTTCCAGCTCTTTTGTATATATCCCATTCTCAAACAGCTTCTATAAATATGCTTCTATATAATGCAAACCAATCTATAATAAACATTTAACTCTGTCGTTATTTACCAGAGAACAAACACATTCCCAGGAACTCTTCACTGATGGAAGGCTATCAGTAAATAAAGTTTTGTTGGTTGTAAACAAACTGGAAAGTGAGTGGACACTAGTAAATTTAACAACTCAAATGTTGGTTCTGTCCAAGAAACGTAATTTTTCATAAGATATATGATATGAAGGTTTCTTGCCAAGAATCTTTCCTTCTTTGCTACTTCCCTTTCAAACCCTTTTCTTTCCTTCTAAATACATCAGAAGCTGAATGGATTCAGGTAGTTTTGGAGATTTATTATTTATTAGCAATTTTAGACACTAACAATTATTGATTTAATTCTAATTTGTGATACTATTTATATCATCATTACATAAATACGCCAGCATTGTTTTTTGGGTAGCTTTTCTGAGAAAACTACTGGGCCGATTTACATAATTTTTGGATTATTAGAAAGAAGAGAAGAGGGATTTTTAAACCTTTTTAATCGGGACGGTAGTTTAGGCTTACACCTTATCAAAATCTCAAATCACGTATTCATTTTTTTACACGACTTTCTATGTATTTACATATTAATTTTTTCTTCCTTTTTAGTACTTACTTTTTATTAGTTCGTAAATCGTACTAGTATTTTTTGAGCCAGGTTAGGTTAGGTTGGGTTAAGCTGGCTGTCAAAAAAAGGCAGACTTCGACCGTATTTGGTCCATTATGATACTACATAGAAACTTTTCTATCCCACTCGTTAAAACCAATTTGTGTTTTTTGCAAGGCGAAGAATGCTCTTCACATTTTTACCTGCTAAATCGCTAAGGTTGTTGAAGAGATATTGGCCCAAATGGGTGTTCCTTTTTGCCGACAAGGCTGGGCATGTACAAAGGAGATGCAGAGTCGTTTCCTCCTCTTGTTCATCTTTGTAGGCTCTGCAATAGTCATTTGCGGATAAGCCAGGTGTTTTGGAATGCTTCTATATCAGACAGTGACCGTTGATTATACCTATTATCATTCCAATATCTGCCCTTTTAAGAGAAAGCATGTCATTGGATCGTCTTAAATCGGTTTTGGGCCATATCATTCTTGTAATATTGTACAAGGTCAAGTTTGAACATTTGTTATTTACCATATCCGTCATTTCCTTTCGAAGTAACGTTTTAGACCCCGCATTATACACTGCTGTTTATTTTTGAACCATCCGTGTAGAATTGTACTCCTTCTAAGGTCAACACTGTGTTCTAGTTTGGCTTGGTATGCTCGTAACGTGAGATTTCCCGAAGAAGTAATTGGGGGGCGTGTAGTCCACCAACATGGGAGTAGACTTGAATTGGTTTAAGATATCCGAGTGGCCTTCTCGTGAATTGATCCACTGAGATGTACTTTTAATCTTACACCTGTGTTTGAGGTTGCAAATTTGCTATAATATTCTACAGGCGTTGGATGAAGCATGATGTCTAATGCCGCAGAAGGGGTTGTTATTAAAGAGCCAGTAATACATAGCATGGCAGTTCTTTGAACCCTAGCGATTGTCTTGCGGTTGACCTCTTTATCGATTGCCTTCCACCATACTCCGTACATAAAAATGGGTCTTACTACGGATGTATATAGCTAGTAAGTCATGTATGGCTGAAGACCCATTTTACAACCAGTGGTATTGCATGAGTACAGTGCTGTAGAAGCCTTCCTTACTCTTTCTCAGATGTTAGCCTTCCAGCTAAACTTCCTGTCTTGATTTAGAACGGAGCCACTTAACGAAGGCGGCTTTATTTTGGGAATTTTATATTTCCTTGTAAAGAGGACCAGTTCGGTTTTCTGTGGATTTACTGACAGTCTACAGTCTGTGGCCCATGTTGTGATTGGTGTAGTGCAAGTTGCAAAACGTCCCTGCGACTGTCTGGGAACTTGCCACTGACAACGAGAGCAATTGTCTGCATAGGCGATTTTTGTGCAGCCGCCTCTTCCAGGATTTTAAGCAGTTTGTTTACTACAATATTCTAAAGAAGGGGATATAGCACCCCTCCTTGCAGAGTCCCTCTCTTCACAAACTCGCTCCCTCTCTTCTTCGTCCTTCTTTTTTTGTAGAAACGTTGCCTATGTTGGCTGATGGCCCTGCTATGTAGCATATTAGCTATCAGTGCTCTTAGCTCCGGTTCTACTCTTAGGCTTAATTACCTTCTGTCTGATAGATAATATGCAGAACCAAACTTAGATAATTTGGCAATTACGGTTAGATATGTATATTTCATAATCACGTAAGTATATTGATATGAATAATTTGAGTTATATCACTAGGTGTTTCAGTGACATTATATTTAGGTTTGCTAAGTTTTCTGACGTATTTAACCTGTTGACAGATATCGCATTGATTTATGACAGTTTGAATTCTCGTAATTTTGGGTAATAATTTATATTTCTTAACTATGGTTATAAGTTTCTTGTACATCTGAGTGAGAGCTTTCTTTTTAACATGATAAAATGAAATTTGCTTCGCCGTTTCTTCTTCAGTTTTCATTTCTTGTGCTCTATTGGAACATTTAATAAATTTAATAGATCTAGAATTTTTTTTTTTTTTAACATCTTTTTTATATTTATCTAGTGTCTTATATTTACAATAATGCACAATAACATTTAGATATCCAGCAAATTAGTTGAAATTAGAAATTAAGTTGTTATTTTTCCTCAGCGTGAGAGTGTCGTGTACTGATTTGTTTTCGTTGGGTTTTATTCTCCATTTCTTTAACCAGAACTGTACTATTAAGGAGGCGATTCGGGGTTCATAACAAAGCAATGGTTTCATCTGCAAATGTTGCTATCATCGTTTCTTCGTTTGTTGGAAGATCAGCAGTATAAATCAAATACAGTGTAGGTCCTATAACGCTACCTTGTGGTACCTCAGAGCATGTATCAAACAAAGTGCTACCTCTGTATTTTACTAAAAATTTCCCATTGGCTAGATACGCTTTTAAAATGACGCAAAAATGGAAATTTTTCTTTCAATTTAAATAGGTTAGGTTAGGTTAAGGTGGCTGCCAAAAAGGCACACTTAGACCGTCTTTGGTCCATTATGATACCACATAGAAGCTTTTCTATCCCACTCGTTAAAACCAATTTGAGCTTTTTGCAAAGCGAAGAATACTCTTCACATTTTTACCTGCTAGATCGCTAAGGTTGTTGAAGAGATATTGCTCCAAATGGGTATTCCTTCTTACCGACAAGGCCATTCACATACAAAGGAGATGGAGAGTAGTTGCCTCCTCTTCTTCATCTTTGCAGGCCCTACAATAGTCGTTTGCGGATAAGCCAAGACTGCTGTCATGCTTCTCTATTAGATAGTGACCGGTGATTATACCCTTTCTCATTCCAATGTCTGCCCTTTTGGGAGAAAGCAGATCATTGGATTGTCTTAAATCGGTTTTGGGCCATACCGATCTTGTAATATTGCACGAGGTCAAGTTTGACCATTTGTAATTTACCATATCCGTTATTTCCTTTCGAAATAACGTGTTGCTTGTGGATAGAGGTACCCCTAGTCTTCACCTATTCGGCAGAACTTGTAAGGTTGTACCAATTCTTGCGAGTTCATCAGCTTTTTCATTTACCGGAATACCTCGATGACCTGGTACGCAGCAAAGCTAAATGCTAAACTGCCTGGCCATCTCGTTAAGAAGTTTTCGGCAGTTTATTACAGTCTTCGAGGTTGTGCGTGTTGATTCGAGAGATTTTAACGCAGCCTGACTGTCTGACAGAATACGTACTTGCTTTACAGTCAAAAAGCTTCTATTCAGTAGAATCAAGGCTTCTTGAATTGCCATAATTTCCGCTTGAAAGAAGCTACAATGGTCTGGTAATCGGAAATTATGACTGATATTCAGATTATCTGAGAAGACCCCGCATCCTACACTGTTGTTCATTTTTAAGACATCCTTGTGGAATTGTACTCCTTCGAAGGTCATCACTGCGTTCGAGTTTCAACTCTCACGGCTTGGTATGCTCGTCACATGAGAATTCTCAAAGAAGTAAGTGGCGGACGTGTAGTTCACCAAGACGGGAGTGGACTTGAATTGGTTTATGATATCCGAGTGGCCTTTTCGTGGATTGATTCACTGGGATGTAGCTTTTAATCTCACAGCTGTTTTTGCGGTTGCAAATTTGCTATAATATTCTACAGGCTTTGGATGAAGCATGATGTCTAATGCCGCAGAAGGGGTTGTTATTAAAGAGCCACTAATACATAGTGTGGCAGTTCTTTGAACCTTAGCGATTGCCTTGCGGTTGACGTCTTTGATTGCCTTCCACCATAATAGGACTCCGTACATAAGAATAGGTCTTACTAGGGATGTGTATAGCCAGTAAGTCATGTATTGCTGAAGTCCCCATTTCCTACCAATGGCTTTTTTGCACGAAACTTCAATTTAATTAAATTTCAATTTAAATAACAAACAATATTTTTTCTTCTAAATCTCTGCCGATTTTGTTCATTAATCTGTGTACCTGCTTTATTGTTCCATAATGGTGGCGAAAACCAAATTGGTGGTTTGGAATTTTGTTATTTAGCACAAGCTTCAGTCTTTTTAGTTGAAGCTTTTTAAATAATTTAGAAAGAGTGGGTAATAAACTGATAGGTCTGTATGAACCGACTAAGTTTATTAGCAATTGAGCAGCCTTAGCAATTTTCCACTGTTCCGGAAAGTAATTTGTCTTCAAGATGGAATTATATAGGTATACCACGTATCTAATACCTTTTTCAGTTAGGTCTTTTAGAATCTTGCCATTAAGTTTGTCATACCCTGGTGTTTTTATGGCTTATTTAATTTGCTATACATTGTTGAAGCTCCTTGGGATTAACAGTTTTTATAAGGAAGCTCAATTGCAGAGGTGTTATTGGAAAATTCGCTATATCATTGTTTTTTTTTCTGAAATTTCTGGAGGATACGGAGTAAACGTATTTTTCAAATGTTGTTCTGCGAAAGTTGAAGCTTTATCCATATCGCTTTTGGCCCAATCGCCGTTGTTTTTTAATTGGTGATATATGTTCTTGTGGTCTATTTAATTTATCTGTTGCTTTCCATAATGAATAATCGGTAGCTGCAGTTGGTGTTAACTTATGGAGGTAGTTTTGAATAGATTCATTTTTATATTGTGCAATAACTTTTTAATTTCTTTAACTGCGTTGTTGAGTTTTCCTTTATCGTTTGGATTACTCTTTCAATGCCAAATTTTGCGAAGTTTCCGTGTTTTTTTCAATTTTTGCTTTGACGACAGTTGGACACCATTCTGTTATATGCAAAACATTTGATTCTGGTGTAGCTTCTCTTACTGCTTCTAGTAATATAACATTTGAATCATTTGCAGCTTTGGAGACTTGCTCTTCATTTTTGAGGGTAATATTTAACTGCAATTTGTTATCAATTATATCCCTATATTTTTGCCAGTCGGCGAATTTGGAGTGCAATTTTGAACCAAGTTTTTTCCTAATATTTTTGGTAGTCATACTTATGATTATTGGCGAGCGGTCTGAAGGTAGGTCGAAACTGGGAACTGCACAAAGTTGCTGGATTGGAATTCCTTTTACCACGCAGAAGTCGATTAAATCCAGATTTTTGTTTCTATCCGCGAGCCAGTAAATGGGTTCACCAGAAAATATACTGTTCAGCCCACAAAAATCCATCGCTAATAAGAATTGCCTTCCTTTATAACTAATGTTCCTTGAACCCCAGTGAGTATACTTCGCATTGTATTCACCTCCAGCTATAAATTTATTTCCAAGAGTTTTGAAGAAATCTATTATTGTGTTTTATTGTGTTTTACTTTTGTTGTGTTTTGGCGGGCTGTACAATGCTGAGATAGTGATGGGCCATTCCAATATTCAACACATATGCTTGTAGCTTGCAAATACTCCTTATTATATTTTTGTATTTCATAATGTTTTACTGAACTTTTAATGCTGATCCCCCATGTGCTGCACCATCTGGATGTTTTGTATCATATAAACAGTAATTTTTTATTTTTAAGTAGCTTTTATTAGTGAAATGTGTTTCAGACACCAATGAAGTGTCTTTTTTTTTGTGAATTAGAAACATTTTTACTTCCTGACCATGTTTGGACAGGCCGATGGCATTCGAGTGAGCAATTTTAAGAAGTTGTGGCATTATTTTTACTACAAATAACAGCTGTTAATAAGTTAATCATAACTCCCATCTGTTGAAATAGATTTCTCATCGTATCCTTCATTTATGACATATCTGTCATAAATCTGATATATATTTAGTAGGTTGAATTTACTTGTATATGGCTATTTTCTGGTGCAGAAGCTATACTTTTTAGATACATGGGTTGCAAGGCGACAGTGTTAGCAAAAGTTAAATTTGGTTTTATTATACTAATTATGACAGGTGGTTTTGGTAGTTGAAGTTGAGCAAGCAGTTTTATTTTGTTCAACTACGTTTTTGCGAAGAGGAAGAAAGTTTTGTTTTTGAATATGTTTATAATAGCTACACCCTTTAAAATTTGCCGGATGATTTTCGGAACATAGGGCGCACTTAACAGAAGTGTCTTTCGATTTTCTTGTACAATCATTTGTGTAATGTTCACTAGCACATTTTACACATCCCTGATGACGATGACAGAATTTTTTAGTATGGCCGTACCGTTGGCATGTTGTATACTGCGGTATCTCACCTTTTTAGTGTGGTGGCTCGAAGGATCAACTGAAGGGTGTAACCCACGGAGAACTACTCTAAAAGCCCTTTCAAATTTCATCTTTAAGGGCTTCGTTAACGCTCTTACAATTGTTTTGCAGGTTTCTGGCTCTTTTGCTTAGATTTTAACTTTTTCGCTATTTATTAGTTTAATTTCATGATTATTCTTAGCTATTTCTTCTAATAATTCTGTCAGCGGAGCAATATTTTGAACTCCAGTAACAAAAATTGGAGGAGGTTTTGACTTTTTCTCTTCCAATTTAACTTCTATATTATCCTCTCTTTCGTTTTCGGTTTGGTTACTGCTTTCTTGAGTAGATGTTGATGGTATTAACCAATTTGATAACTTTGACTGCTTGTTTACCGGTCATTTATCTCGATTTTTTAACAAGATTTTTTCTTGCAATTCTCTTAGTTGCTTTTTGAGTTCCTTGTTTTCATTTGTAAGGAGTTGTAACTGTTGGAGTATACTTTCCATATTTTTATTTTGTTCTGAATTTTCTCTGACAGGTTTTAATATTTTTTGACAGATTCTCAAAAATATGGGTTTATGTTGTTCTTGTTTGACTAGCTGGTGGTGCTTCAATCATTTTATAACCAGAAATTTATTTACAATTGCGTAAATTATTTTTAATAATTAAATTTTTAATTGATACAAAAATTTATAAATTTATTAATCAAAAATACAGAGAAATAATTCTTATTTATGTTTTATATATTTCCGATAGATGGCTCAAGTGTTTTTAATACACTAACAGTGGTAACGCTTCCTAAAATATTTGAAAGTAAATGTCTCCAGTGTCAGTTTGACAATTATCAAATGCTTTAGCTGACTTCAAATTGTAATTTTATAAGTATAAAACACACGCGCACTAAATAAAAAGAAAAATATATTTTTATCATGAATATAAATTCATGATCCGGTAATTCTGAATATATACCTTTCCGAATATATCTTCATAAATATCATTTAAATTATTGAAATCGTAATCCGCTACATATATTATTCTTCTACCTGGAATATTTTGCCTTCCAAAATTTTATTTCTGAGAATAATTTGTGTTTTATACACATTAACTATTTCCTTTTTAATGCCAGTACATGGTCTAGTATGGTCTAGTAATTCGTCTTCTGCAAAATGTACTGTTGCCATTGTGACGTCATCTTCAACGTTGAATATGTTTTGGGATGCAATGGATTATTTATCATCTTCTCTCTCATTTACTTTTTCCTCCGTATTCTTAAATCTCCTCAAAAAGTCTGCGAAGCGATTTTCTCTTCCTTTAAGATATTCAATTTCGAATTGATATTCACCTAATTTTAATAACCACCTTTGATGTCTAGGTGATAAATCTTTTCCTTTATATTTGGCATGCAAATATTTTATAGGTTGGTGATCGGTCATTATTTTAAATTTGTTACCGTAAAAGTGTTGTGTTGTGGAATAATATCGTTCGTGATTGTTTAAGGTTCTTGAAGCGAAACAGACTGAGTGTCTCCTTTTTGCGATAGGACTGCACCGATTACATAATTTGCATCAGTTGTTAGAAGAAAAGGTTTTTCTAAATACGGATATTTGATTACTGAATGACTTATTATCCAAGATTTTAATTTCTCGAATGCAGTAATATAGTTAGGATCGTGAATGTTAATTTTAGTATTTTTTTTCAAATACTTTGTGACAGATCTTTGCATAATCCTTCACAAATTCCGATAATATCCGGTTAACCCTAAGAAATTTTTAATTTGTCTTTCTGTTTTTGGTAAGGTTAAATCTTGTATAGTTTTAATTTAATTTGGCTTAGGTTTCAGTCCGTTTTTAGTTAATATGTGTCCTAAAAATTCTGTCTCTTTTTTCATAAAGTTGCATTTATTGCAATTTGGATTTTTAAATTTTTATTTTCTAAAACTTTAAAATACTACGAATTGCACTAATATGTTCCTTAAGTGAAGTACTGAATATAAGAATATCGTCCAGATATACTACAAATACCTTGTTAATATAATCTCTCAAGATGCCGTTCATGAGTTGTTGGAATGTCGCTGGAGCTTTCTTAAGTCCAATAGGCATTCTGTTACATTCATAAAACACATGCGGCGTTGCAAATGCTATCTTTTGTTTGTCTTCTTCTTTTATAGATATTTGGTGGTAACCCTTTGCCAAGTCTAATGTTGTAAGGTACTTTGCTTTACTTAACTTATCTAACATTGAATCAATGTTTGGTAACGGAGATTTATCGTCCACTGTTACTATATTTAGTCTTCTATAGTCTATTACAATCCTAAATTTTTTTTGTCCTGAGTTGTCCGAATTTTTAATAATACTTTTTCTAATAATTTCTTGGGCTTCCATTTCTGCTATTTGTTTTCTCACCTGTTCTTCGTGCTTTGGTGGATATCTATACAATTTTGAGTTTATAGATTGCTCATTTGTTACTATTTCATGTTTAATTTATATCACTAACGATTCAGTATATCTCCATCTTTAAAAAACAATTTACAGAATCTTTTAACTAATTTTTGTATTTCTGATTTGAGATGGTCTAATTTTAAAAAAATTAATTTTGGGTCTCCTGTTTCTAACATACATATTTACAAAAACTTATACGGTGAGTTTTCAAAATTTATTTCCAGTTCGTTTATATTTATAACTAGAAAAACCTGTAACATAACCCAGTCTGGTAACCTAGAAATAATATTGGTTAATAATACTGGTATCTTAGTAATCTAGAAATAATATAAATTTGTTGTAACTTAACTTTTTAATGAAATAAAAAGAAATATGTTTCTGTTCTAATATAGTTTTTATTTATCTTAAAAACGGTTTTTGAGAACTATGTTCCCTTCATTAGTAAGAATACTTAACTTTTTACAATCAGAATAAGAATAAATTTAATTAAATGTAAAAACTTAGATAAGAATACTAAGAAAACTAAATAAAAATTTTGTGGTGGTTGTTCCCCCGTTCATTCAACAATAATCTTTGTTATTGTTTCATAAAAATGTCAAAATTGAATACTTTTATGGAATGTAATATGAAATATGGAAATTTAAAGTTTTTTGAATGAAATTGGTATATATTGATATGTGGGCAACACTGTAAGTATTAATAGTTGGATTGAAAATCAGAATATTCCCGTTTTCCGTCATATTTATATCCATATATGTATGTCTATGCGAGATTTTGAAATGTCGAATTTTGTTTTTCGGAATTTTGTATTTTCGGGATTTAAATTTTCAAGATTTTGATTTTCGTGATTTTGATTTTTTGGGATTTTGTTTTCGGATTTGGAATTTGAAATTTCGATTACGTACCCAATCCTATAAATTTTAAATTTTTTTTCTTTTTTCATGCAGTATTAGTTTTTGCTATGAAAAATGTTATTGTTGCAAACGTTTATGGCTTTTATATAATAATTATAATACAATTAATACTAAATATATTCTATTTTCTATTGTTATTATACCCTACACCTAAGTATAGGGTATATTAACTTTGGTATGGTGTTTGTAACCACCAAAAGGAAGCGAGTTAGATATGGACATGTATATATATTCTGAATCAGGATCACCTCCTGAGTCGATTTAACGATGTCCGTCCGTCCGTTCGCACGATAACTCAAAAACTAATAAAGCTATATTGATGAAATTTATATAGTAGGTTACTAATTACGAAAGGAAGGCTAAGTTCAAATCTGGACAACATCGGTCCATCGGTTCGGATTCTGGAAGCTTCCGAATGATTTCGGAGCAAACGAGATTATATCCAAAACCAACAAAGATAGAACCTTTAAATTTTGTACAATGATGTTCCTTCCCGTTCGATTTATGTCTCTGAAATTTAAGAGGATTTGGTTCATGGGTTTGGATTTTGGAAGCTTCCGAACGAGCACCAGAGCTAATGAGATTATCTCCAAAACCAACAAAGATAGAACCTTTAAATCTTTTACAATGATGTTCCTTCCCGTTTGATTTATGTCTCTGAAATTTAAGAGGATTTGGTCCTTGGGTTCGGATTTTGGAAGCTACTGAACGAGCCCCAGAGCAAATGAGATTATATCCAAAAACAACAAAGATATAACCTTTAAATTTGGCAGAATGGTGTTCTTTCATGTTTGATTTATGTTTCTGATGGGTTCAAATCTTGGAAGCTTCCGGACGAGCCCCAGAGTATATCTCCACAACCAACAAAGATAGAACTTTTATTTTTAGTACAAAGGTGTTCTGTTATGTTTCCTTTCCTGTAAAATTGGAAACTGACATTTGAAAAAATTTGAACCATGGGTTCGTATTTTGGAAATTTCTGGACGAGCGCAAGAGCAACGAGCATATCTCCAAAACCAACAAAAGTAGAACCTTTAAATTTAGTATAATGGTGTTCTGGCATGTTTTCTTTATGCTCCTGAGATGGATTCGATGAATTGGAGTTGCAGTTCGGGTACCTGATACACACCTCCCAAGGATTAACAATCTTCGAAATTAATAAAGATAGAAACTTAAAATTTTTTACAAAGGAGTCAAGCATATCCCAAGAGGATGCTTCTTTTACGTTCCTCAAATTCGAGTTGAATAAGCAAGAAAAGGGAAGAAGTTCAAGCAGCTGCCAAAAAAACTTATGGATTTATAATTTAATTCGAATTATTCAGGTGTAGGGTATTATTAAGTCGGTTGCATCGACTTACTGTTACATTTACTTGTTTTAATGATAGGAAGTTCAGAGGCTAATTTATAATAAAATCTGTATTATTATTTTCATTTCTGTTCGTTTCATTTTTTAATTTGGATATTATCAACTTCCATTGGGTCAATTGGTCTTTGTTTAGGAAAATCCTGTTATTGGCGATTGTTGGCCTTGTTGGCGATTGGTTATTGGGGATTGTTGGATTGTTTTCTGATCTTTGTTAATGTGATCGGAAATAGCCGGAATTACTATTGTTTTTATAAAAATTATTGATTTGGTCTGTGTGGTGAATCCATTTTAAAATTATTATTTCTAATTTAAAATTCTAAATTATTATTATTTATTTTGAAACCAATTTGAATTTCTTTTAGTACTATTAAAAAATTCATTAACGACTAAATTTCTATTATATTTTACATTTTTATTTTGATTAACATTATAATTTTTCTGATTATTGATATTTTTATTAAATTCTTTTCTAATACATTTGTCTTCAAATCTTCTTTCTCTCATGTTAGCAATAATGTTCCTAATTCTTTTTCATAATAAATTTTATCTAATAAAATTCTTTGCATCATTTGTTTTACTGTATTTACTAAGAATACAGAAAGCGAGAATCAATTTTTTTTTTACTTTCAACTTTGGTCCATTTGAATCAACTATCGGTGTCGGGGAAAACAATTTATGTTGGTTTTAGTCAACTGAGTTGACTTTGAAAAACAATTACATTTTTGTGTTTGACTTTACATTATTGCAGCATTATTTTGGTATTGTGTTTGTTTGTTGCTAGTTGTGTTTGAAAAATTAAAAAAAAAGGCTTAGGAATCAGAAGTCGGACTGATGCAATTTGAAAAACCTAGTCGCCGATACTGTAATAGAAACTAAAAAAGAAAATAAAATTAAAAAAAGTTCTGGAAAGTGACACCTCAGTTTTTGTGGTTTGTTTTTTGGAGACGGGCTAAAAGTCCAACTTTTATATTTTTGTTTACTATATTTAAATTCTACTACAAAATCGGTGAGTACGTTTTTCAAATCATGTTGGTCCAACTTCTTATTCCCAAAATAAAGGGAGTTTCTTGCAACCTACGCTATTGCAGTCATAGGTTGTTTATGAAAATGCCCATATTTTACTTATACTTTTTTTTTTCTAAATCCAATTTATTTTTATTTGTGTATTCAAAATAAATAATATAGAGCACAAAATAAACCGTCTGAACACTAAACAAAATTTTCCATTTAAATTACTTTTTTAAAATATCGATATTTCATTTGCAAAAAATCAAAGTTGAAACAACTTGAATAAATTAATTTAAACTAATTCAATTGACACCAGGAAATTTTTGAGTTTAATTCAAAAATGTCAAAATCAACCAAGTTCAGTTGATTCGTCCGACATCACCCAAAATTTAAAAAAATAAATCAAATAAACATATTTTTTTCTAATAGCTATTTATTAACTAATTTTAAAATTCGATAAAAATAAAACTTTTAAAAATTTGTGACATGAGAACCGTTTCAAAACAAATAATAAAAATGTATAGAAATCATCCAGCATTGTGAAATCTTAAATCCAATTAAATATAAAAATAAAAACTTGAAAAATAGTGGATATACTTAATGAAATCTTAGAGTTTTATAGGAATCATGATTCTAAAACTGATCGAAATATTGTATCAAAAAAACATTCAATCGTTAAGGGGTTATTCAGAACAGAATGAAAAAAAATAGAAAATTCCTAAAACAGTGTAAAATCTTCAAAGGAAATTTATACACCAACTTAATGGTATTACGACTTATTATCCTTCATTATCGGCCAAGAACTACCAGTAAATAGAATTGACAATATTGAAAGTGAAGAAGTAATAGTTGAAAATGACCAGTTCATCGAAAAACAAATGAAGAAGAAATAAATGAAGAAGAGGTAAAAATAAATCAAGTTTAATTTGTTTCCTATTTATTTTAAATTTTGTATTCATTTTTTTCATTTAATATTTTGTATGCATTTATATTTGTTTTGTTTATAATAAGTATAATTTAAGCTTTTCCAATACATATCAAAGGTACTTGATCTCTACTAATAAAACAAGGAAGAGTGCAGTAGAGTAGACTGTGTCAACTCTGGGATACCCGTATGAACGTAATATATCCTGTTTCTATAAAACTTGATCATCTTTTAAAAACATTCAGATGTTTTAGTACCGAACTACAGAGATATATTTATGTAAATTGTGGAGTTGTATGACAGCTACCCGAATCTAGTGCGCCTAGCTTTATTAAGTTCCAAGAAATGCAAGAAGCCTGAACCGGCTTCTTTAGACCAATAAAATTTTACAAAAGTTTTTGGCATGCAACTCGACACTTTTTCACTAAATTTCAGATAGCTAGCTTCAATAGACACTGCGTTATTTTCATTTAAAAAGTGAAGTTGTATGGCAACTATCCGAACCTGTCATATCATCACAACCAAATTTTACAGAAGTTGTTGCCATAAAACTTGATCATCATTCGTAAAATTTCAGATACCTAGATTGAATAGACACTGGGTTATTTCCATTTAAAGAAAGAAGTTGTATGGGAGCTACTCGAACCCGGCGGCCGAAAATGCTGGAGTTAAATAGCAAAACTAACAATTTTGCAAAAGTGACGTAAAAAAAATTTCAGCCTCCTAGCTCCTTTATTTTTTGAGTTATGGTGCGGACGGACGGACGTACATGGCTTAATCGACTCAGAATTCGATTCTGAGCCGATCCATACCTTTGACACTATATCTAGCTCGACTCCTTTAAGGTGTCACAAACGTAATGGCAAATTTATTATACCCTTGAACATAGTTCATACGGGTATAAAAATTACAGAAAAATGACTGCATGTTATGCGCGTGAATAGAAAAATGACAAAAGTGCGTGTGAATAAACATCTTTGTGGATGGTTTGCTAATGAATTGGGCTTTAAGGCTTTTCCTCTAATTGAATTTTACAAAATGAAAACATTGAGGATATTATACATTAAATAATAACCGTATCTCAAATTCTTGACATAGAAAAATTGCAAAACAGAATTAATATTTATATCTATAAAAAAAACTAATATACATATTTTAAAAATTGTGATATCAAAAACGATTAATATGAGAGAAGAATACAAAAAACCAAAGGAAAAATTATAAAAAAGTTCAAAATCGAGAAGAGAATGAAGTATATGCTGGTTTCATCATTTCATGGCTTGCTGGTTTAGAAAAACGAATATAGAAATTCTACACGAAAAGGATATTAAAGATAGAGAAACTCGCTGAAATACAATAACCTCATGTCAAAAGAACAAAAAGGTTCAAAATAACAATTCTCCAACAATTAAGGTTCTCAAACAAAGAGAGAGTCAAAAATATAAAATTTATCTTACAGGTTGAACATGTTAAACGTAAACATCTTTACTAGAAAACTAAGAGAAAAAAAATAGAAACTTACAATGAAATAATAAAAACTTACAGGAAAATTATGTACATTAAATTATACACAGAAACTTTTTAATAAATACGAAAACACCAAAAAATTAATTTATCACAACATCCAGCCAATTAAAATAAAAGCAAAGTACTACGATAAAACCAATGGTGTACTGGTTAAGACACTGGCATTTCATACGAAAGGTCTCGGGTTCAAACTTCGGCTCGGTCATATAGATTAATAAACAATAATATAGATTTTTTCTTATAATATATAATTAGTAGAATATAATTAAATTAAAAATAAGTATATATGTCCTATAAATTATAATTAATATCATATTGTAAAAGCTATATATAATAAAATAATAATAATAATAATAAACCATAATTCTTGTATATATAAGATAATAGATGGCGTAGAAATAAAAACAAATGTCTTATAGTCTTGCACAATAGCTACAGCCCAGTAATCAACGATTTAGTGAAATTAGTGATTCCAGAAATTTAAATTTAGCCAAATATGAATAATAAATGAATTAGTGGATGCCCCATGCTTCTTAAAGGAATGAGAAGGAAAAACAGAAACCCTACGATTAAACCAATGATTTTACTTTCAATTTTCGATTCACATTTATACATAACAGACACAATTTCTACACATTCCCATGCCCGCTCTGCATATTTTTTCAGTATGTGCCTTTAGCATCAGATGGCCTGTGGTGATTTGCGTATATAGCCTGAGGTCGGCCCAGTTTTTCTCGTCTTTTTCCATCCGGCTGGCCGCAGAACACCTTCCTATGTAAGGGGCCTGGAATTTGTAGTCAGCTTTCTTTTGCCTTAGTTTTTTATCTCTTTCTAGTATTTTTGGGTTATCGGCGCTAAGAACTAACCCTCATGCAAAAGCAAAAATTAAGGAATCCCAACCTTTTTTGGGATGTTAATTCATCATGAACTGACCACCAAAAAAAATTAAAAAGTTTTTTTTTTTTATAAATGAATATTGAAGATTTTACTAAATTATTACTTTTACTATAATAACAATGAAATAGAGAAGTAATAGCTGGACTGCCAAAGCAAGATTTTACTAAATTATAATAACAATGAAATAGAGAAGTAGTAGCTGGACTGCCAAAGCATTATATTTCTTACAAATTTTTTATTTAGTAGTTAAACTAAATGAATGTGTAGTTCGTTTCGTTTGATTACGAATTAAAATTGTATAACAAAAGATAACTATAATGCTGAATCTCATTTCATGACATTTAAAAAAAATAAGAATTTCAGAGGAGAGAAAGATTTTAAAATTAAAAATCATTCGAAATTTGAAATCTTGTAATTCTCATTTCACTTCCTTCTAAAATTTGTAACATGAAGTAGCATATTAATAAAATTATTATCTAAATACAAATATTATCCAATCTCAGCATCTCAAATATTGAATAATTTTGAAGCTGTTAGTTAATTTTTAGAATTGTAGTTATACCTAGAACTGCAAAAGCAAAAAAAAATTTTATTTGCAAAATGAAATTATTTAAAAATGTGGGCTTTTGAATAAGATTTAAGATTTGGTCTCAAATTAATTTAAAGGCTTCTGTTACCTTTATTTATCTAACTATCTATGCATTATTTATCTAACTATCAATCAAAACAAATTTCGAAATTTCGACCATTTTATTTTATATTTTGAATACATATATTAAAACCTATATTTCTTGTATCTTAATATCAACATAAATTTTAGAGACACAAACCGTTGTATTTGAACTTTTTTGGAGTTCACTTTGAACTTTGAACAATTTTTGGAGTTCAGATTGAATAAGTATAATCTATAATTATTCATTTAAAAAGAGATTTTTATTTTTATTTGACAAACTTTATAAAGCTTTAACTAGTATTTTTTTTTTTAATTTCAGAACATAACCGATTATTCCATACAGCGAATTGCCGAAAACTGTTTAAACTTAAGAAAATTGTGTGTATCTAAATGTGCTGAATTAACAGATCAATCATTAATTGCATTAGCTCAACACAATCCATTATTAAATACATTAGAAGTATCTGGATGTCATCAGTTCACAGATTTAGGTTTTCAAGCTTTAGGTAAAAATTGCAAATATTTAGAAAGAATGGATTTGGAGGAATGTAATCAAATTACTGATTTAACGTTGGCTCATCTAGCAACTGGTTGTCCAAGCTTAGAAAAATTAGTAAGTGAATACTTTTGCTTTAACAAAGGTGTAGATTATATTATACAATCTAATAATAAGTCAATCTATTTTGTTAATTTTTATACTTCATTTCTTTTCAATAAAATCCTAAGCCAAAAAATCGATAGTTAACATAACTCTAGATTTATAACCATTTATAATTTTGAATAACAAGAGTTACTTATGAACTAAAAACATTTTACATAATACATCAAATTCAAATTAATTTTATATAAGTACAAATATAATATTACAAGAATTTTTTAATTTTAATGCTAAATGGCTATTATTTTAATATTTTAAGAGGAGTAGTAGAATAAGCGGATCCTGGATTCATGGATTCATGGATTCATAAATTTTTTTATATAATTTGATGAGTATAATATTTTAAAATAATATTTTTATGTATAAAAAACAAAAAGGAAAACAAAAAAGTATATGAATTGAGGTTTTGCTGATAACAGAATAGCTGTATAACAAAAAAGTATATGAATTGAAGTTTTACTGATAACAGAATAGTTATGAGGTTTCGAGCCCACTTTAAAAACTATAAAGCTCCAAAAAAAAAAAATAAATAAAATAAAATAGAATCATACAGTAAGGATTCAAACCAGCTCCTTCTTATTTATCATTGTGATACTCAATAATTTTTGATTGAAGGTTATCTCTTAAAAAGGCGCCCCCGTACTAAGTTACTGAAAACAAGTACAAAGTTGTAGGAGTCCGAAAATTTTTTTTGTTTGATAGACCTATAGTTGTGAGAGATTAAAAAAAAAAAATATAAAATAAAATCATACAGTAAGGATTCAAACCAGCTCCTTCTTATTTATCATTGTGATACTCAATAATTTTTGATTGAAGGTTATCTCTTAAAAAGGCGCCCCCCGTACTAAGTTACTGAAAACAAGTACAAAGTTGTAGGAGACCGAACATTTTTTTTGTTTGATAGACCTATAGTTGTGAGAGATTAAAAAAAAAAAATATGGTTTATTGAATTTGAAAGTAATTATGTGACAAAAAAAATAAAAAATATGGTAATAATTTTATTAAAATGTGAATGAAAAAATTTTTAGTGATAAGAAATAATGTTTGCGGTTTTTTGTTTGAAATTTAGAAAAAGAATTTTTAAAGTTGTAAAATAAAAATCTGAAATGACGTCAGGGGACTACTATTGTTAAAATAAAATAAAAAGAAAAAAAGTCAAATATGTGTACGGATACTACAAAGTTTATTCATTTATTTTTAGTGTTTTTCGATATTTACATTTTTTTTCTTGAAATTTCTTTACAATTTTACCTAATCGTAATAGGCATATCTTAGGAAATGTGATTGAACTCTGAGTAAGTAAATCCGTCCATTTGTCATCTTTATCTTCTCTCAATGTATTGAATTGGATCAATGTTGACTCAGCATAATTCCTCAGAAATTTGATATGATATTGCATTTCTCGCATATATTTCTTTCTAAAGTGTTTTTTATTTTCTAGAAAAAATTTATTAAATACGATAAGTGTTCTTGCAAACTCCATTGTATGTTTAAAACTAAAGAAAACTAATTAAACCGTTAATTTAGAAATAAAATATAAAAATACTGAGAATTAACTAAATCTTCTGTGAGTAGGAGTGTTAAGGTGTAGATAAAAATCTATTAAGTAAGGTATACGACACTTGGTTAGTTTATGAATATATTATGTTAAGGTTCGACCCCAGAGAAGATTTTTTAAAATTATAATAGTAGATACAGAATATAAATCTGATTTCATTGTAATAATTGATTTACGAACAATCAAACAGGATCCATCATATCAAATGGAAATTCATTAAAAACAAAAACAAAAATGTAATTAAAATAATATGAAATAAACAAATTTTTTTCTTTATATTAAATCAGTTTTATTAATCCATGAATTGTGAGCGGATGAGAATCCAAGCCATTTTACAAAAACCTTATTATCTTTACTTTTAATAACTTTTTCAACTAAATAAATATTATTATGTTTAGATTTAAGCAACTCATGCTCATAGAAGCTTCCTTGTATGTGTTGACCTTGATAATCTTCCAGTAAATATGTGAGAGGGTTAGTGATTTGAACTTTTCTTATCTTAAATAATTCAGTTGTCCAATTTGGGGTGTAACCTTTTTCAAAAACATGTTTATACTTGCTTATTCGAACTGAATTATTAATTTTATATTTTGCGGGTAATGCTATTTTTATATGATTATATACAGTTTTAAGTAAATTTTCAGCAATATCTTTATTGATATCAGATGGTCGTTTCTGAATTGTTCGATGTTTAGTGTTGTTATATTGTTTAACTTGTTCTGCAATTAGATTAATCCATTTATAATTTCCATTAAAACTAAATTCTTTCCACATCTTTTCTTTTAAAGTTCTATTAAAACGTTCTACAATAGAGGCTTTTAATATACTAAATGTTGAATAATGGTTTATATGATATTTATCCATTAAATTTTTGAATATTTTATTAATAAATTCTTTCCCATCATCGGTTTGCAAGTTTTGCGGATATCTTTTAGAATTTGCAAAAATATTTTGCATTGCTTGTGTGACGTTCTCTGAAGTTTTTGTTTTTATAGGGATTGCCCATGCATACTTAGAAAAGGTGTCAATTACAGTTAATAAAAATTTAAAACCTTTGTTTTCTTTAGCATATGAATCCATTTCTACTAAATCAGCTTGCCATAGATCGTCAAATCCTTTAATTATAACTCTACGACGTTTAAAATTTCTCCGTGCAGGCTTATGCAACTCTTCAACAACCTCTCTTTTATTCATTTTTAAATAAAATGTATGTAATTATTATATAACTAATTAGAAAATCTTTCACTGAAAATGTTTTTCCGATTATTACTATCAAGAATCTTGGAAATAATTTCGTCAGTATTTTGAATTCTTCGATTAAATCTCTTGCGATCCAGTGCTATAATTTGCAATTTCCCAATATTTGCATCACCATCATAATCATCTCCCCTCTCGTTCTCTTCAGAAGAATCTGATATATTATCTTCCTTTTCACCGCTATTTTCAGAAGAATCTGAAACATCAACCCATGTGAATAAGTCTACAACATCATCCTTACTCATCTTCTAAATAACTAATTAAAGCACATAAATAAAATTAAATAAAATAAAATAAAAAGCAAACAATAAATGTTCAATGTATTTTATATTCTTTATTTGTATATTAGTATAAAAGTATGTATACTTTTATTATAACTTATTTTCTATTCTTTTATATAATTCCATTAGTTTGGAACAGTTTAATATACATTGTTCTGCTGAATAACATGGGCAAGTATCTGGAAGACTTGTAATATTATCTGATGTATAGGGATATATATCCCAATGATATCCGTACTCTTTCGTTTCAATTTGTATAGAATTTTTAAATAATTTTAAAAATTTGAAATGATCTTTTAACTGTTCATAATGTTCCTCCAATAAAATATCTTCATATTTATTTAAAAAAAATATTTAAAGAATATCCTATTTGATGTATATCCATTTTGAAAACTCAATGAGAACTAATCCCAATTACTTTTTAAGTATTAAATTATTAATTATATCTAATGCCGACTGAGCTTTGGCTTCAGCTTTTTGTAATCTCTCATTAATAAATCCAATTGGTTTTTTAACTTGAAATTCAATAAAATCATTCATTTTTGAAAATTTTTCATTTAACACAGCAGAAAATTTGATGTGGATATTCTCTAAACTATCTTGCATTTTTTCTTCTAAAATTCTTAATTTTTCTTCTGCTAATTTAAGTTCTATAGACATTGCTGTCTCTGTATGATTAAACATTTCTCCTATGTAGTTTTTTATTAATTCTTTGTGAAAGAAAATTTGGTTATTCACAAATGTTTGTGTTGCTGCATCATTTCCGCTAACTGGATCTTGAAGATTTGATAAAATTTTGTTATCTAAATCATAATTTCCTTCAGAAGTTAATTTGAAACCTATACCTGGAGGACCTTGAGTATGTAGTTTTCTAGAAGAAGAAGAAGCTGTACTACGTCCAAACTTATCAAGTGGCATTATGATTTTTACTGATTGATAATTTAAAATATTATTGAAATATATTTCCTTCTCTCAATTCTTCAATTATAGATACAATTTCATTGTGATGATTATTGTTACCAGCTGATTGTGAACTAATTAAAATTCTTAATTTGTCAACTAACTCATTAGGATCATCCCAATAAACAAACTGATTTGATTGATTTGTATAATTTAAATATGTTTCTGGCATAGGAGATTTATGTAAAAATGTTCTAAAAAAATTTTTTTTTTGAATAACCTGAACCAGATATTTTATACCTAGTGCTGTAATCATGTTCATAATATTTTCTTAAGATGTTCTTGTATTTATAACCTTTGTTTCCTTTTATTTGCCCTAAACTATCACAATTTCTTATATGTGCATTGGTTTTGTTAAGTATTTGATAATATATACTTAAATCACTTTCAGTATAGTTTAAAGGTTTTTTTTAAAATATTAATTCATATAGGCCATCAGTTCCCTTAAATTCTTCATCATCAATCACTATATTTTTAGTATTTTCATCTATTTCAAAATTAGCATTACCAAGTTTTCGAATATTTAATGATTTATCAAAACGTGGTCCATATGTTCTATCAAGTTCTGATTTGGTGAGAGCAGGAAATTGTGAAATTGATGATTCATCACTATTACAGAATTTTGGCGTTGAAGTTTTTGAAATTGATGATTCATTATTATAGAATTTTAAAGTATTCGGCGTTGAAGTTTTAAATTCATTGTATGTACTAGCCTTGTTGCTAGGTGTTTTAACTTCCGATGTAAATGACGGCATTGATTTAAACCTGCAGCCCATCCGCAGCCCATTTAATTTCCGGTTTGATAATATTATCTGAAAATTGTTGTTGTTGTTGTTTGACAACATTTGTTAATTCTTTCAATGGTTTTATAATTGGAGTAAAAGCTTCTTCTCGATTACGGTCTTCCGATAACTTTTGAACTTTTAAAGATTGAAATTTGCTTTTTAAATTTTTACGAGTTTTAATTAAATCTTTCATGAGTTGTTCATCCATTTTTTAAATGAGGATTAGTTCAAGTATTAACTGTAAATTATCGACTGAACTGTTCTCCTGCTAACTGCTAACTGATAATCGCAAACTGATAACTGGTAACTGCTATCTGCTAATAGCCAACAGCTAACTGCAAATTGCTAACTGCTAAATAACACCGTTCAGTTAGTAATTGTTGAACGATTCGTTCAGCTAATAACTGCTTACTGTGGCAGATCTCTTGTTAACTAAAATTTAGCAAATGCATCAAAATTTTTTGATAACGTCCATTATTTAAACTGCTATCTTTATTGATTAATAGAAAACCATAATTATCATTCCAGCAGCATGCACTCAATTTTTTAAAATCGTTATAAGACATATCAGAATTTACATGATCATTATATATATGTTTTAAATTTAAATCATCCTGCTTGAATATAATCAAAAAATTAGCATTATCTCTAACTAAGTGCTTTGGAATTCTTGTATAAGACTGGCATAAATAAAAGCTATCTACTTCTTGATGACGCCCCATACAAAAATAGGCCCTTATACTATCTTGCTTATCACAAGCTACATCATCAAAAATAAATATTGAATTTGGTTGTGAGGCCGACGGTTCAATTACATCAACGTTATTTGAAAATTCGTTATATCCCATTCCTTTGATTGGTTTTATTAATTTTTTTAAATATTCATATTTAGGTTGATGTAATGATTTCGAGTAAATGTATATGTTTTGAAATTTAAGTCCTTTAGGATCTAAAAGCATACTTATCATAACATTAGTTTTACCACAATTTGAAGGCCCAACTATTAATGCTCTTATACTATCTGGAAAGCGTTCACCATGTTTTTTAATTTTGGTTTTTGAATTTTGATCAAAATTTTTAACTTTAACTGCATTATCTACTTTTATAAATTTCATTTTATAAAACGTAATTAGTGTTTGAGTGACTTTCTTAAACTAAACAGTATATTATGTCTCTTCGAAATAAATATTCAAACAGTAATAAAAAAACTGTTAATGGAAAAGGTGTTGTTAATTCTTTAATTAATAAACCACCATTTGAAGCACATTTACCTGGTTATAATTATTGTGGACCTGGAACAAACTTGTCAAAACGATTAGCTCGTGGCGATAAAGGAATTAATGGTTTAGATGAAACTTGTCGAGAGCATGATATAGCCTATTCTCAAAATATTGATCAAAGTCAACGTCATATAGCTGATAAAATACTAGCAGAGAAAGCTTGGCAAAGGGTTAAAGCTAAAGACTCAAGTTTTGGTGAACGGTTAAATTCATATCTAGTTACAAACACAATGAAAGCGAAAGTTAAACTAGATATGGGTTTAAAAAAAAACAAAGAAAACTGAAGAAAAAAAAAACCTTTGAAAAATGTCATAAAAGAAGCTAGAACAGCAGTTAAAACTATAAAAAAATCTATGAATGAAAAAAATACTATAAGAATAGCTTTGCAAGCAGCTCGAAAATTTTCTAGGGGGCAGAAAAAAATAATCGATATTCCTAGAATAATTCCAGTACCAAAAATTGGTGGAGTTCTACCTTTAATTCCAATTTTTGCGGGTCTTTCAGCTATTGGAGCATTATCAGGTGGTGCTGCTGGGATAGCTAAGGCTGTAAGCGATGCTAAAAATGCACACAAACAGTTACATGAAAGTGAGCGTCATAATAAATTGATGGAAGCTATTGCATTAAAAGGAGGAAAGGGATTACACTTAAAACCGTATAAGAAAGGATTAGGTCTTTATTTAAATCCAAAAAACCATTAAATGAGCTACCCAAAAGAGCACTTACTAATTATGATTTAGAAGAATTTGGAAAAAAATACTTAAAACATTTCCGTGGAGTTTTTATGCGAGATAATTTACCAACACGCAAACCTTTGAAATACGAATGTGGTATAATAAATTTAGATAATTCTATTGGAAATGGAACGCATTGGATAGCTTATTACAAAAATCCTCAAATCATACAATATTTTGACAGCTTTGGAAATTTGCAACCTCCATTAGAAGTAATTAAATATTTAGGAAATAAGCTTGTATATAACTACAATAAATATCAAAACTTTAATTCATATAATTGTGGTCATTTATGTTTAGAATTTTTATTTCATATTGTTAACAAAAAAATTATTAGTAAATAAAAACATAACATAATAACAAAAAACAAAAATATTGCTTTTTTTATTATTAGTCTAGTTTTATTAAACATAACCTAGGTTAATAATTTTGTTCAAGTTCAATGTTATTTTCTCTATTAAAAGAACCGAAAAAATTAACTGATAAAGGATAATTTGAATTTAGTTGTAAAGAAATTAAAAGAACAAAAAAATAAAATTAGAATATATTATGATGTATGCATTGTTTTTCATTATGTAAATGATTAAGATGGATTAACCTTGAAAATCTATAAAAGCAATATACTCGTCTGAAATATCTCATTATTATTTGAGTAAAAGATATGTCAATAACATTAACTTTAAACGGAAACTCTTCCATATTAACAAATAATTATTTTCCTCCTATAGATCTAAAGGGAAGAGAATATACGTGTGGTTTAGTAGATTTCCAAACATATAATTCAATACCAAATATAGATGAGGAAAATAATAAATTTATTATTTATGATAAAACCTACAAAATTCAAACAGGTTCATACGAAATTGAAGATATTGAAAAATTTCTTAGAAAAACATTGAATTTAGCTAAAACAGATAAGGAAAAATTGATTATAAGAGCAAATAATAAAACATTAAAGTGCGAAATTTTTGCCGATAAAGAAATTGATTTTGAAAGAGAAGATACTATCGGTGAATTATTAGGTTTTAGTAGAAAAAGGTTATTACCAAACAAATGGCATACTTCAGATCTTTTTGTTGACATTAATAAAATAAACATAGTAAGAGTAGAATGTAATATTATTTCTGGAACTTATATGGAAAAGAAGCTTACATTTTACACGAATTCTCTATAAACGTCAGTCCAGGATATAAAATAGTTGAAGTTCCTACGAATGTAATTTATTTACCTATAACTATTAATTAGATAAATTCTATTACTATAAAACTGCTTGATCAGAACGGTAATTTAATTAATTTTCGTGGAGAAACAATAACAATTAGATTGCATTTAAAGCCTCAAAATGATAGTATTTAATCAAAATCATCAATCTAATATAAATTTGCAGAATGATATACACCGGCTTAATTCATCAAAGCTAGTCAAAGGAGGAGGATCTCAGCATTTAAAATATAAGAAACGTTTATCATTTAGAAATAAGGAATATCTAAAATCACTTGGCTATTTACTAAACACAAATTAAAATGGAACTTTTTAATGACCCCATTTTTAATGAAAGTATAATTAGCGCTCAATGGCACTCATATTCACCATTTCTAAATTCGTTTGGATTGAGTGATATTATTCGAATACAAATACAAAATCAGAATTTAAATATATTACCATCTACAAGTCAAATTTATATAGAAGGATATGTAACAAAACATGATGGATCAGCTGTTACACATACTAAACTAGTTAATAATGCTATACCATTTCTATTTGATGAAATTCGCTATGAACTTAATGGGAAAGAAATTGATCATAATCGTAATGTTGCAATAACTTCAACATTAAAAAACTATATTTCACTCAATCAAAATGAAAGTATCGTTTTATATAATGGAAGTTGGTCTCCTGAAAATTCAATTAAAATGAATGGACTTCATTTGGTACAAAATGGTACAATTTTTGTGTACCCTTAAAGAGATTATTAGGATTTGCGGAAGATTATAAAAATATTATTCCAAATGCAAAATGATAATTCATTATTATGTAGTCTTGTTAAAGCTAGTGAAAAACCGAATATTACTATCACAAAAATACATTGGAAGGTTCAACATATTAACTTAAACGATAGGCTTAAATTAAATTTATACAAAAGCATTGAAAATGGTTCGGTTAATTGCACGAGTATCCTACATTACCAACAGGAACTACACATCATATCTGGAAGGTTAAAACAGCTTCACAACTTGAAAAACCTCGTTTTATTATTTTTGCTTTACAAACTGGTAAACAAAATAAACTGGATGAAGATCCTTCAACTTTTGATTATTGTGACATTGAAAATATAAAAGTATATTTAAATTCAGAATCATATCCATATGAAGATATGAATTTAGATTTCGTAAAAAATCGTTATGCTTTAGCATATGAAGCATATTCGAATTTTAGAAGCTTTTATTATAATAACTCAATATCAGAATCTTTAGTTTCATGGGAAAATTTTAAAACCATTCTCCTATCTTCATAATTGATACTCGTTTTCAAAATGAAAATCTAAAAATGGGGCCAGTTGATGTCAAAATTGAATTAAAGACTTTAAAAAAAATTCCAGACAATACTACAGCTTATTGTCTTATTTTGCATGACCGCTTAGTAGAATTTCAACCGTTAACAGGTGAAGTTAATAAAATTATTTAATTAAAACTAAAAATAAATGAAGTCAGCAAAAAGAAAACCTGGAATCTTGCTGTGTTTTTGAAATTATTGGAGGAATATTTTTTATGATTGCACTACATTGTATAAGTTTTTTAATATATAAACTATACAAATATATTAAATTTAATCAATTTAATTCTTCGAAAACATAAAAAATGGATTACGTAATTATAGATATACAAGGTTTCCGAGATAATAAAAATAATTTTATATTAAAGGAAATTTCTATTCTAAGTTCAAATAAAGAAATTCAGCATTTTATAATAAAACCTCCTTATGGCTATCATTACTTAGATACTAAAACAAAATACATAAATAAATGGCTCGCTAAAAATCATCATGGTTTTCAATGGTTTGATGGTAAAACTCATTATTGTGATATCATAAACTTCTTAAAAATTTTTATACCGAATCAAACCAAAATTTATGTTAAGGGAAAGGAGAAAAAAACCTGGATTAGTAATAAATTAAAAAATTCAAATGTTTTTGATTTGAATGATTATGATTCTACAAGTTTAAAAATATTGAGAAATCAGCAAATTCGCTGCTTAAAAAGATGTTCATTTAATCATGTTAGTGTTTGTGCCTTAGAAAATGTATACTTAAAAAAAACGTTGATATAACAATTTTTATCATATATATCCTCACCACTTGAGGAAAGAAAAATAAATTGTCTTTACACAAAAATAAATAAAAATATATTGTCAAATTTTAATTTTATCTTTTTATTTTTATAAATCATATGTTTATATATAAGTTTAATTAAATTTTGAGTTATAACTCCCGATGATCTTTATACAAAAAATTCTTTTTTTAATTATTTCATTTTATAATGACCCCATGCTAAGGTATTAATTTTATCTTCTAATACAAATCTTTTATCATCAAAGGAGCATAATGCTACTTTATTTATCATTTGTGTATATATAGAATGAAGTTTAGATTTGAATATATACATTTTCTTATTAACTATATTATGATTAAGCAAACAATTTCTAAAATCTTCATTATTTAATAATTCGTTTACAACATTTTTCTTAACTCCTTTTATTTTTTTGATAGATTCTATATTAAGTACATCAATCATATACATTTTGGCTTTTAACCCTATAAATTCTCTCATAATTTTTCCATTATTTTCATCTTTAAATAGACCTATAATTTTTTTGTTGACGAGAGGGAAATTGTAAGGATTATCAACTGGATACTCAGATGTATCAAATTTTAATTTATTTGATGAAGTTTCCAATACATCAGAATAAATATCACGATAAAAATCATCAGTTTTAATAGTATAAACAAAACTATCAGTATCCATATAATTAATTTTTACATTTTCACCAAATTTTGGTATCATATAATCATAGTGAAAATCATACATTAATATTTTTGATTGTTCGAGTATAGTAAATAAATTGGTTTCTCATATAAAACTTCCATTGGATCTAACTGTATAGCAGCTAAGTCTTCCGTAAATTGTGAAATACTATGAAAATTTTGTCTTGCGATTAAAGCTCTAACGCCTAAACGCTTCCCTTCACTTTCCCATGAAGTAGCAATTTTGATAAGTTTTCTCTTTTCTACGTTCTCCATAGTTTTACCAAAACCGGCGTTATTCATTAATTTAAAAAAATTCTTATCTGCAAGACTTTTAGCATTAGCTCTATGCATTGTATTAAGATCAATATATTTTTCAACCAATCTGATTGTTTGAATTCAATTGCTCTATGAATATGTTTTAGAATAAGCCCATTTCTTAAACATTGTTTTAAATTTCGATAATGTATTACATATTTTTCTTTATCAGTCAAATCTGTTATTAACTTTTTTAATTTTCCTATAGGAGGAACTTTATTTTCTGCACAAAATGGAAAATCATTATGTTTGTCATGTAATTCAGATGGATACTCCAAATCAACTTCTAACACATATCCAATCTCTGAAGTGTCTGATATAGCAAGAACATTAATATTAGATAAATCTGCAACCCATTTAAATGATCCTAAGGGTAAATTATGTGACATAGCCCAACCATATAAGTTATTTGCATCGCAATAAAATAAATATTGATTATCAATTTCAGTATTAAAGTCATCCATGTATTTATTATTAGCTTTTATGTGTCTACAAGAGCATTGACAAATACCACCTCGAATTCCTTTTTGAAAAAATTTTAACATTTCAATATCTGCTAGCAGCTCTATTTCAACTTTTGTATATTTTAATATCGCTTGCCATGCCAAACCAGGCGTTGTATAAAAATGAGCGGGGTCCAAATTATAAATTTTTTTACAATTATTTCTGAAATTTTCAAAAACATCTGCCAATAACAGAACATCTGTTTTGAGGTAAAGTTCTAAATAATCCCATAATGTTTTACAATCAAAAGTTTCCCATACTTTTTTCACATGATCATATTCATCATTTGAACACTCTAAATCTAAAATTTGATTTTTGAAAGCTTCTCGAGGAGGTAAAACTCGTTCCTTGAGTTTACTAAATGAATCTATGTAATTATATGGAAAAATACCTTTATTTTTCATTAAATTAAATTTAGTATTATCAGAATAATAATTTTTAACATTATCCAATTGGTTATCTTCTAAAACCCTACCTAAATTATCAAGACTTGAAGGGAGAAATCTAAAAGAATCTAAAAATCGTAATGTGAAGGATTTGTTCTTGTTTTCCACTTTAATGGTTTTACTTAGCGAAATATATTTTTCCTTATTTAAAGGAATAACATTAATGGATCCATCTATATTATTTAAATTTTTAAATAAATTGTGACAATCGTAATTGGAAAAATTATGAAAGAATACAGGGAAAAACTTTTTTAACTTATAATTAATGTTACATGAATTATGAGCAATTCCTCTATACTCCCCCGTTAAATGACAATGATCATATACTTCATCTTCTTCGCATTCAATCGACTTCTCACATATATGACATAGTTTTGAAATTGAAAATTGGTGTTCTTCTTCCTTTGTAAGCGCTATCATAGGTTTCTTTTTTAAAATATTATTCTCAAATAAATATGTACAATCTTCTATTAAAGCTTTTAAGAAATCATTTACACAGTTTTCACATAAAACACATTAAAATTAAAAAATATAAGTAAGTATTTATTATTATAACATGGGATATAAAATACCTTTAAAAAACACATATTTATCCAACGTTGAATCAAAAGAGCATTTGATAAAATATGAAAAAGCTGCTGGTATATGTAATTCAATATCTGCCGATGATGAAATTTCAGGATTTTGTTGGCAGCTTAGAACTTTTTGTAAGACACATTCTGAGTCTGCATATATAACAAAAGGAACATCAAGTTGTTGGTAATAGTTTCCAAATTTCAAAATTTTTTTTTCTTTTGAAGGAAGTCTTGTTACTATATTATTACATTCAGGTTTATGTTTTCCAAAATGGTTTGCGATTTAAAATGTAATAAACAGCCGGAACATAAAAATATTCTTCCTTTATGTCTGTTAATTTGTGAACCTAATAACTTTGATATATTTTTAATCCATACATAATGACAGCGCTCCTCTTCTTCAATTAATAATAAATTAACATGATTGTTTTTTATTGATTTTGTACGATAATATGGTCCGATAATATTAAAATTTTCATTCAACCCAAAAACTTTTATACTGATATTAGCATTTAAATTTTCAAACTTATAAATTTCATCAATTCCCATAGGAAATTCTAATCTAGTAAAATTTAAACTTATTATATCATTTAATTGAATAATCTCGCTAGTGATATCAGCTATGTTATAAGAAGCAGTTTTATCAGAATTTGTTGAAACTTTTGAAAATGCAGATATTAATGCCCATTTAAAACAAAAAAAATCATTATTTTTTATATTAATACAAGCTTTTTTAGCTTTTATTTTCTTTGGTAGATCGATATAACTTGAACCTTTAATCGGATCATATTTATTAATATTAATTTCTAAATGTAAAATATGAGCTAAACTCCAACCACTGTCTCTTTCTTGGAATTCATCCATCAATTTTTTAATTCTTTCATTGTCTTCATTCAAATAATTTTCTATATCACGTTCCATATTAACTAATTTCATTTTAGTCATGAATGACTTTATATCTGTTATTATATCAGAAGAATCATTAGTATTATCAGCTAAAGTCTGTGGTTTCACATATTTACAAAATAATTCCAAATTGTATTTAAGATTACCCATAACTTTTAACATATTTTTTATTAAATTAATAACTTTATCAATACAATATTTTAAAAAATCGTCTATATTAAGTGATGAGTCCTCAATATTTTCTATTATGTAAATTTTCGTTCTATTACGGAAACCTGATTTAACACATTTTATATTTTCATCATCTATACTCACAGCACATTTTTCTTTATGTGAATTAGTTCGCAGATGGTAATACCATTTCGAATTTTCAATTTCTAGTTCACATGTTTCACAAAACATTTTTCGTTTTTTATTAAACTATTCTTAGAACTATTTCGTTCTTACTATCTCTTTTCGTTTTTTTAAATGTATACTTTTATGAGCTATTAAAGCGTCAGCTCTTGAAAAGTTTTCGTTACATATCTCACATATAAATTTTTTCCCCCCTTTATGTATGTTAAGATGTCTATTTAAATTACTAATTGAATCAAATTGATGTCCACAAATTTCACACAACATTTTTGTTTTTTTATATATAAAAAATATGATAAATATGATAAAATAAAAAACCACAAAGCTATTCATTTAAATTCTTTTATTCATATTATTATCTGCAATATTATTCAAACTATATCATAGTAACATCGTCATCATCGTCTGATGCATCATTTCTTTCATCAGTTGACGTCTCATTATCATCACTTTCAGAAACATCATCATCACCCTCCTCCACAAAATCATTAATTAATTTCACGAATTTTAATTTCCAGCTACGTCCACATGCCCCTTTGTTAATAACACCATATCCCCCCGTTTTTAATCTCATCATATCATCATTGGTTAATGTGATGAACCTCATTGGTAGGTTACTCGAAACTGTTTGAATGTTACTAACACTCTTACTCCATATTTAGTATCTCCTTTTTTAATGTCTACTATACCATAGACTTTTTTCAGCTTTAAGTTTGAAACTTTTTTTAGTTTTAAATTTTTAATTTTAATACTTTTGTTTAAAGTTGCAGTGAATGAATCCATTTTTTTTTAGATGCTCTGTCTTAATTGTTTAATTAGTTAATGAATTCTTTAATATCTTTGAAATTTGATTTCATAATCATTGAAAGCATTCAACAATTATGGTATTATAAAACCGCATACATCCCGTAAAGAAAATAATTATAAATTTCGGAAAACGTTAAAAAATAAATAAAAAAACGTTGCAATACTAATATATTTAGTTTTTTTCTTTTTAAATTAACAATAGCAATCCCTTGACGTCATTTCAGATTTTTACTTTTTTAAATTATATTATCTTATCACTAAAAATTTTTTCATTCACAATTTTAATAAAATTATTACCATATTTTTTATTTTTCTTCCTTCCTTACTGTATGATTCTATTTTATTTTTTTATTTTTATTTTTTTTTGGAGCTTTATAGTTTTTTAAAGTGGGCTCGAAACCTCATAGCTATTCTGTTATCAGTAAAACTTCAATTCATATACTTTTTTGTTATACAGCTATTCTGTTATCAGTAAAACCTCAATTCATATACTTTTTTGTTTTTCTTTTTGTTTTTTATATATAAAAATATTATTTTAAAATATTATACCCATCAAATTATATAAAAAAATTTATGAATCCATGAATCCAGGACCCGCTTATTCTACTACTAAGAGGGATATTTTTGACAATATAAAGATTTTTTTAACATCAACAATAAATGTAAATTCAGCATTAACCAAAAAAGCTTTAATCAAATTTTGTTTGCACGAAGAGTTTTCAAACAATTTAGATACTTTCATTTCAAAAAAGCTTTACAATGTTCAAACACTGTTAGTCTGCTTATAATATTGTATTTTGAACTTTCTTTATTTTTAAAATAAATAAAAAAAAATTTAATGGTAATTACCTAAAAGCTTAGCCCAATAATTTCAAACTTTGTCTTATTTAGTTTTGGATGTTTCGAAGGTATTAAAAGTAGCTTCAGAAATAAGAGAACAGCTAGGTACCCAAAGGAGTGGTTTGATAATTTCATGAACTATCGCGGATGCAATTTTTAGAAGCTCTGTAGGGTTCTGTGTAAAAATCCTGGTTCTTTGATTATGGAAAAATCGGCAACTGTTTAAACAATGATCTATTGTAATAACTGTATTACAAAACTGACAATTTGGTTTAATTATAGGCTTAGAAAATAGATATTCGTTTGTTAATTTTGTATGCCCTAAGCGGAGGCGGATAAAGTTTTTAATATCTTTTTTATTCAATTCTGTGGGATATAAAGCATTAATTTTATTCTGATTGATTAATTTGTAATATTGATTGCCAATTATAAAGTGTTTTTCTTTGGATTGTTGGTTGAGAAATTTTTTAAGATATTGCTTCGTAAGGGAGTTATTGGCTATTATTATTGGAGTATATCCCTAATATTGTTAATAGTTGGGCTTCGATTGGAAATGTTATTTATTGCTTTTAATGTTGATATGCTATCTGAGCAGATGCAGAATTTGCCCCTAAGTTTAGCAGTTTCCAAAAGTGCTGAGATTATTACTTGACTTTCTGCTTGAAATATAGATGAATCAGGATGAATTCTTCCCAGTTTAGATACTTTCTTATCATTGCTTATAACAGCATATCCAGTTGCATTGTTTGTTTTGGAACCGTCTGTGTACTACATTTTATAACCTTTTTTTTTTGTAAATTATCCTCAATTTCTAGAAATTTTTGTTTAAATATTGAATTGTTGGTTGTATCTTTTTGATAAGTTGTTTGTTCAAGGTTAATGCAATTAATTGGTAAATTCAATGGAGGATAAGTAGAAACCGATTTTTTATTACTGACGGGCGATATTTAATATTTATTAGCTAGAGTGCTACATGTGAAATTGTTGATACTAGTGCTGTGATAGTTTTTCTTTTATAAACATTCTTTAGCTGTGATTAAAGTAGTGAGTTGTAGGAGTAGAGTAGTTTTGATATTAACCTGATCAGCAGTGTTTCATATCGCAGTTTTAATGATGGTAATCCTGATTCAATTAACATATTTGTCACTGGCGTTGTACATAATGCGCCTAGAGCTATCCGAATCGCTGAATGAAAAACAGAAGTTAGAGATTTAAGATAAGCTTTGTTGTTACATTTTCCATAAATAGTTAAACCATAGTCGGTTTTCGAAAGCATTATCGCCTTTATTATGTTAATTTTTGAATTTACATGTGCTTCTCTTTTGTTGTTTAAAAAGTATTTTACTGTATTAAGTCTTTATAATAAAGAGTTTTTTACATATTCAATATGACTTTTCCCTCTGTACATTTTATCAAAGAGTAACCCTAAAAGTTTTAAATCTGAAGTATTTTGAATTGGTATATTTTGTATTTCAAAATTAAATTCATTATATTTTAATTTTCTGCAGACATAAAGATGTTTACATTTATTGACGGAAATTAAAGCTCTTGATTTGGACCCCCATTCGGAAATTTTATTAAATAAATATCCAACAGGATTATTTTAGTTTCTTCAACGTTTTTTAATTTAAATAGAGATCATCCGCATATATTGAGTGTTTTATGTTCTGATTATATTGTGAAATAATTTCGCTAAGTAAAAATATTGTTACTGACAATGGAGAACCTTGAGGTATTATAATGATATAATGACTCTTTCATTGTATTACAATTTCTTCCATAGCGCACTAACTGATGGAATTGAAATATGGGGAAATACTTACTTGAAAAATCTAGATAAACTACAAAAAATTCAAATAAAATTATCAAAAATTTGTATTCGTATGACATCAGAACATCGACAAATAAAATTCATAAAAATCATAATATTCTAAAGTTAAAAGACTATAGAAACTTATTGCAAGTAGTCCACATACATAATATAAACAATAACAACATAAAGTCAAATACTACTCTACTAAAAAACAATGAGATACGCAATTATAATACAAGAACAAATAACCAACTGAGATTTTAGGCAGGTAGAAACTTACATGGACTTGATCCAATTCACAATACATCTATAAATTTATACAATAATCTTCCACAAAATATAAAAAATAAGAATTCGATATAATTTAAAAAAAGAATTAAAGAAGTTATTTCTAAATAATTATAATACAAACGAATAATTTTGCATTCAACTATATTTCTCTGTTTTTTTAGTCACTATAGTTAAATTTAAATACAGTTACTTCTAATTTGTTTTTATCACTTTTACATATACACTTACACTTTTAGCACTGATTTATATTTATATAATTATATATGTAACATGATTTGTAATATTATATCAAAAAAAAAAAAAAATTTTATGTATAAACTCTATACGAGCTAATCCGCTCTTTTGGAGATAAGAATTAATAAAACAAAATAAATAAATAAAATAAATTCCATTATTTAAAGAAAATATTTTTGAATAAAAATTATTGATTTTAGTTCTAAATTTCCGGTTTTTTCAATAAGCTTTAATTAGATTGATCATTTTTCTTCTAATGCCCCAATCTTTGAGTTGGCTGCAAATAATGTGAACGCCAATACGATCAAATGCTTTTTCAAAATCAATTGATATGATGGTGAAATTGATTGATATGAAATGTGATTTTTGACTGATAATGCGTTTGCAATCAGGTGATTGATATATAAAAGTGAGTTTATAGTACCTTTTCTAGGTTTAAAAGCAACCTGATTATTATTTAAGGTATGTTTTTTTTCAAGATACCAAAGTATCCGAGTGGAGATAAGTTTTTCAAAAACTTTGCTTAAACAGGACAATAGTGAAATCGGTCTGTGTCGTTCAATTTAGTGTATTGTTTGGTTTCCTTATGGAAATAATATTAGCTATTTTCCACTCTTGAGGAAAAAGACCTGTGTTGAAAATTCTATTGTAAAGATTGCAGAGAAATTTTTTACCAGAAGAGGGCAAATTTTTTATCAAAAACTGGGCATGTTGCCTTTTAGTTTGTTTAGAGTAGCGTTTAGTTCATTTATGTTTATTTCATTAACAGCTTTTATTGAACTTACTCGTGGTTAAAGGAATCGTGGAATCTTGCAAGCTATTTTAGACAAACTTCCCGTTGAGCTAGAGACTTGAAATTTTGGACACAGTTTAAATTCCGCAGACAATACATGATTCTAAAATAATAATACCAAAAAACAGTAGAGAAGTTAACTAAATTAGAAAAATAATAAAATTTTCATACAAAGATATTACAGATTTTTTAACAGAATTATTACAGGGTAGAATAAAAATATGAAATTTGCCTTAACATGTGTGTGTTTGTTGTTGCCTTTTAAATATAAATAAAACTAAATGTTATATACATACATAATATAATGTTATACATTTAGGTTATACATTTTTCTCTTTCATGAAACACACAAACAAAGAAACGCCAATCATTTTTAAATTTTTGTTTGTTGCATTATACGATTATACATAAATAATATGTATATTTTGCCTTGGCAAAGGCAAAAAAAAGGTTTTGCATGTCAATATAAGATTAACATGCACTATGTGATTTTCAATAAAGTAACACATATCAAATATGTATAATGTATACATATTCATTATTCAATTCTTTGGAATTTGTACTCTTTTTCTTTGCTTCGCTTTTTGTATAACACAAAATTGATTTTGTTGCCATTTTCTTCTTTTCTTTTTTCTTCAGAACATTGAATGTAAAAACTATAATAAATTTGTGTATAATATAAATATTATATGTAAATTGTTGAAGTGCCGAAAAAAAAGAAACACAAACAATCAAAAATAAAAAAAAAATATGTAATACTTAATAAGTTTTTTTTTATGTGAATAATAAAATTCTAAAATAATTTTCTATTATTTCTACTTAGATATTATATGTATATACATATGTACATTGTATTTATAAATATCTACTTATACTTACATATGTACATACATATATACTTAAAACTAAAGTACTAATTTATAATATACTTAAAATATTTCTATATTGTCTATTTGTACTTACATATATACTATACCTTTCTGCTTATGTACTTACATATACTTAAAAATAAAACATTATACTTATAATACAATTTAATAATTATTATTTATATAAATTTTTTCTATATTTTCTCCTTACATTACATATATCTATATATGTAAAATATATGTATATACTCATATACTTATATTTTATACTTGTAATTTAAAAATTCAGGTCTGAAGTAAGCAAATTCGCTTTCAATTTTTGAATTAAAAGCTATAATAAATAAAAATGAATAATCAAGCTGCAAAAAATTCTGCGAGACACGTAAAAACTGCCACTCAAAGAAAGAGAAAATTAGAAAACAAAAAGCAAATATAAAAATAATTTAGCTATTATTATAAGTTAAAAAAAAGTTCAATTTAATAGGTACTTATTCTTCGTGACTAAAAAGGATACATTAAAAACGAATAAAAAAAAATTAAAAAAAAACAACTTTTTTGAACTAGAAAATAAATTTTTAACTGCGAATTGTTCTCTAATTTTCTAAATTATATTTTTAAGATGGATGTTCCTTTAAAAAAATTTGAAAATTGTGAAATTAAAAAAAACCTGAAAATGATCTTAGAATTTTATTATGCACACAAAAAAAACATGTTAAGTATTATCTATAATAATATTACACTAAAGATTTTTAACCAAACAGATTTAACATTGCTTTTTTTAACTAATAATAGAGGAAAATAAGAAAGAGAAATAAAGAGGACTAAATTATTATTTTTGAGATGATTTTTTTTATTTTTGATTGTTTGTGTTTCTCTTTTTTTCCGCACTTCAAAAATTCGCAATTAAAAATTTATTTTCTACTTTTTAGTTCAAAACAAGCTGTTTTTTATAAATTTTATTATTTTTTTTTCTATTTTTCGATCGATATTATTATTGAAAAAATCGTCACCTAAGCAATTATTACAGTATTACAGTATATTATTACATTTACAGTAGTTGAAAACTTACTATCATCTAAGGCGGAAGACCATATTTCTCCGAAAAGGTTGACAATTTCAATAGGACTGGTGAATTTTTTATTGTTGTTGTCTATTATTCTAATTATATTGCTTTTTTAGTTTCCTGTAACTGTTTGAATGTTTTTCCAAATAGAGGCAAGAGAAGTGGAAGGGAAGAGGATTTTGAAGGTCAGAGAAGAAAATTTGGCTGATTTGGCTAGATTAAGCTTCCGTCTAAAAATGGCTCTATTTTTTTTGAAATTTATTAAATTTTCAGATGTAGGGTGCGCCTAAAAATATTAAATGATTTTTTTTTTGTTTTGGATAAAATAGCTAGTTCTTTGGTCTACCATGGGAAATGTTTGCTGAATTTGTGAGGAGCAGTTTGAGGCACTGAAATATTAGCTGAGACACGAATAATTTTCTTTAATCTTGCTGCATCTTGATTGACATTTTCTACTTCGGAAATGTTACATAGCGAGTTATGAATACAGGATTGATATTTTCCCAACTAGCCATGTGAATTTTCCAATTAGGAGTAAATTTTGGAAATTGGTTTGTATGATTGTTTGCTTCCATGTTATTGGAAAATGGTCACTCCCATAGAGATCGTCAGATACTTTCCAGGAACATCTGAGTGCTATCGAACATTGATAGGTCTACATGTGTAATATACATTGATAGGTCTACATGTGTAATATGTAGGGTGGAATGGGTGGAATTATGGGGGGAAAAATGAGTTGGATTACCATTATTAAGAACTATTAAATCAGGGGCTAGGGTAAAGTTTTGTATTATTGTCCCTCTTTGATTGGTGGTTTTTGAGCCCCAGAGCCGATTCCAGCCGTTAAAGTCCCCAGTGTTCAATTCCGTAAGATGTAATTTTAATACTAGGAGGGTAGTACGCTGAAACTATTTTGAAAGTTGGATTGCGCAAACGCCATCTAGTGGCCAAAAAGTGCATTATAATTTTTTTTTTAAAAATTAGTTTTTTGCGTTTTTTTTAGGTAACGGTAAATGGTAGAATAATTTACAAGATTTTAAATAAGATAACGTACCCGACCCAAAAATAAAATGTGAAAAAAAAATTTCGAATTTATAATATTATATTGGAAATAAACAAAAAAAATCGAAATTTAGAGCAAAGCATATTTTAAAAGTGGTTCCATGGTTCCAGAACTGCTTTTATGAATCACAAAATATGTATGTAAAAAATATAATTACGGGAGATTTTAGAATTGGATGCAAAATAGGGGTTTCAATAATTTGTTTAGTCACTCTTTAAAATATTTTGTTGTTGAAATATATATGTAAAACATATATATTTGATTACAAAATCAGGGTTCCAGTAATTTGTTTAGCGGGGGTTTGGAGACAACTGTAAGTGCCTTGCTGTTGAAATATGTATGTAAAAAAAATAAGTAGATATATAACGAAAATAAAGAAAAACGTAAATGTTTTTAAGAAATTATTGTTAAAAACCACTAAAGTACCTCTTTTTCTCTTACTGTGATATTAATTTAGATACTAATATGATATTATTCTCTTACTATAATTCAATTATTGGTTTATATGTGACTCCGGGAAAAAAAATCTTGCCTACAACCTTATACTCGTACTTTGAAAGATAGACGAAGACTGAAAATTAGTAAAACATTTTTGATATTTTTGATACAGTCATTGGATTAGACAAGTCTTTGACTGTTTTAATATTTTAAAGTATTGTATACTCATTTGAATTTTAAAATATGTATTTATTATTTATTAACACTTAATTTTTATTTTATCTTATTTACTATTAACTTCGTGTTTACTATATTTCAATACTTCATTTATTAATAATAATTGCAGCGTTGGTGGCCTAGTGGGTAAGAGCGTATAAAATACGCTGTTAACACCGAGTGAGTGTGAATTTAAATCCCACACACGTCGGAAGAGTTATTGCCCCTTACGACATCTACAGCCACGCATGAACAGGAAAGGCTGTGTAATTTCCTGTCCACATATATGTGGCAAAGAAATGCAATAAGAACATTTTAAAATTTAAATGGATTATTGTGGTTGACACGAAATCCCAAACACAAAAGCCTAAAATTCAAAATCCAAAAGCAGTTTTGTTATTATAATTATCCCCTTAATTTTTTTTATTTCGGATGCGGGTCGATTTTAAAAACAAAAATATTGAATGCGTACATTGTCGAAAAAAAAACTTTAAACAAAAAAGTCTGTTGAATGCGGAAAATATTGAAAAAAAAATGTGAAAAAGAATATAAGTATGCCTATATATGTACGTATATAAATCATATAGATGGTAAATGCAATATAAATGGAAAAAGTACAAATTTCAAGTTTTCTTTCAAAATGATAAAGCTCAAAAGCTCTTTATTTTTTGTGATCAAAAGCTTTATTTTTAGTTCGTTTTTTAAACAAATATGATGTATATTATGTATGTACTATGTATATATTGTGCATATAATATATTTATATTCAGCAAGATCAGAAACAAATATTATGTATGTATGTATCAGAAAGATCAGAAAGAAATATTATGTATGTTTGCTTTTATCTATGTATGTTCATAGTTATATGAGTAGTTCTTTCAGAAAATACTTTTTATAATTTTTTGTTTTACATAATGCATATGCTAATTCCAGAATATATTTTTCGTGACTATGTAACAGAAAATTTAATAGCTCATAGTACACTGTCGTAAGTCTCGTTTATTTGAAATGAAACAAGAATAATGTATTAATAAAAATTACCAGTTCATACGCGTTTGATTTTTTTATTTAACTAGAAAATCCCCTGTACAATTGCACAATTTCTATAGATTCAAAAACATTTACGTTATCATACTGACTCCCTTAATAAACTACCTAAAAGTTTCATTTTTACATCAGCACCACTAAAAAAACGTTGGAATCACTTACTTACTTGCTGTAATAGAAAAAAAACATAAAACAAATCTAAACACATAAAATTAAAAATGTTAGGTACAGTTTATTAATTTTTTCTCGCCGTTTTTTGGTGGCGGTAATTTTTGACAGTATTTTAATCATTGAGAAAAAACGGTCCAAGCTAAAAACTCATTCAGGGTAAAAGTTCGTGCCGATATCTCAAAAATTGTTTAAAACACATACCAAAAGTGCACAATAAAATATATATAATAAATAGTATAAAGTGCACAATAAAAACGGGCGAAAAACCAACCAACACCAACCGCTACTACATTTTTTTTTTGTTACATTTAAAACAATCCCAATAATCGAAATAATTTTAATATTTGTTAAAATTTTACTCTTTATTTTCTTTAGTTTTAAAAAAAAATTTTTATGTCGTTGAAAAACAGTTGTTTTCGCCGCGAAATTACTTTAATTACCAAAACTACTTTCAAGTCTTTTGCGTTTATTTTTTTTTGCTTGAAAAAAATTTGCTGAATTTATTTTATTTAAATGTACTTTAGAAGAGGTCTTTGGTATATTTAATAAAAGATTCATGTCTCTGATAATGAAATTTCAGAAATTTTCGGGGGCTCTTTTTTGTGACGATCGTTTTCGACAGCTTTTTAATTTAATGGTATAATAATAAATTAGTACAAAATTATGAATCTATTGTGAGAAAAGGCATCTAAAATGATATTTTCTATGTTAGTTTTTTTTTTTTTTTTAAGAAAAATATCTATTTCTATAATATTTGGTAAGTTCCAGACTTCTGTTATGAAATATAATTATTTAAGTCTGCCGAATTTTATAGTAATAAAAAAATTTCGAATATTTTATGTTATACCAGTTATAACGAAAATTTAGCTTAAAAATCTAAATTTCAACCTAAATAAACAAAACTACTTTAAAGTCTGTTACGAAGCTTTTACCAGCTTTTATACTAATGAAAAGAAAATCAAGAATAAAATCGGCCTATTATTTTTTTCTTATAAATATGAGGCTTACTATAAACTTTGCTCTTTTCACTTTCAGACGTTTTAATTTTATTTAGAGTACCTATTTTTAATTTTTTTTTCCAAAACAAAGATTGAAAACGCCAACAGAAGATTATTAATTTATTTTTAATTTACCACTGCGACCAGTTCATAATGGATGTGGCGGTCAAATTTAAAAATTTAAAATTTGCTGAATTTATTTTTATTGAAAATGTGTGTTTTATAAGTATGTACTTTTCCTTTTTTGACTGTACTCACTTTTAATGAACGGTTTGTGTCTCTGATAATACTTCTAGTGGAAAATTTGGTCTTTGGTAATAATATTTACTAAATTTATTTATATTTTTAATGAACGATTTGTGTCTCTTGATAATACTTTGAGTCAAAGATTTGTGTCTCTGGTAATAAAATTTTAACTTATTAAATAAATATACAGAAATATCATCATTGCCAGTTTAGTTTACATTCAGTGTGAGTGTTTTATTATAGATATAAAATATATTTTTTTACATGTTGGCAAGGTCTCGCCAACATCTTGTGTATTATATTATAGATTGCATCCCTAATTAAAATCAAAAGTTCTAAGTTTTCACGTTACCATTCAGGTAGACCTACATATATGACGCGTACCTAATCCTCATAAATAAAATTACAGTATTTTATATAAAAAAAAACGATTAATGCGTATTGCTAAAAACGAAATTCTAAAAATAAAATATGTAAATAAAAGGAATTCATAAAAACGAAACAAGAACTACATAAATAATTAAATCAAATTAAACATCCAATCGTTTATTAGAACGTCAAATTGTTTTTATTGTTTTAAGATTTGGAATTTTTAATTTGAATTTTTTCAAAATTCGACGAGCAATTTTTTCTTATCTAAAAGAAAGTATCCCAAGACCGTAATTCTATGACTGTCACAATTAGTCCTTTGATCGAACCATGCGTTTATATGACTAATTAATACACTTAGATTTAATACTGAATAACAGCCCTTCTTATTGACTTTTATTTTCCATAACTGTGTCAAAAATATTAACATATTTTATAATACTCATCTGAGGGAGCCAAAATCCGTGAGTGTGATCCAAAATCAGTTCGAGTTTTAAAATTTTTAATGAATAGTAAGTATTCGTTATTATTGGACATTGAAGCTATTTCTGTATTGAGTAAGTTCTTAGCGCAATCAGTACAACTCATTCAATATTATATTAATAATCGATATCACGTAATAAAACAATAACATAAGAGTGAAATACTTTCATCCCATATTTTTAGAAAATGTACGAATTAGGTAAAACCGCTGATTATTTATTTATATACTTTTACACTTTACCTTTCTGGAAAAAAAAGGCTGAACGGATAAAATTGGTGGCTTGAAAAGGTGTTCGAAATTAGACATTAATAATAGGTATAACTAATATTACCAATTATTAGCAAAATATAAATTTTAAATTTAAACAAGTAAATGTAATAGTAACCGATGCAACCAACTTATTAATACCCTACACCTGAATAATTCTATTTAAATTAAAAATCCATAAGTTTTTTGAACTTCTTCCCTTTTCTTCCTTATTCAACTAGAATTTCAGGAACGTAAAACAGGCATCCCTTAACACACTTGTACAAAATTTCAAGTTTCTATCTTAATTAATTTCGAAGATATATTTGTTAGCCCTTAAGAGGCGTGTGTCAGGTACCCGATTTGCCACTCCAATTCATCAAACCCATCTCAGGGACATAAAGAAAACATCCCAAAACACCATTGTAATAAATTTAAAGATATGCTCGTTTACTCTTGTGCTCGTTCGGAAGTTTCCAAAATACGAACTCATTCTTTTCAGGTTCAAATTCTCTCAAATTTCAGAAATATAAATAAAACACGAAAGAACACCTGTGTAGCAAATTTAAAGGTTCAATCTTTGTTGGTTTTGGAGATAATCTTGTTTGCTCTGGGGCTTGTTCGGAAGCTTCCAAAATTCGAATCCATGGACTAAATCCTCTCAAATTTCAGAGACATAAAGAAAACATAAGAGAACACCAGTCTACCAAATTGAAAGGTTCTATCTCTCTTGGTTTTGCAGATATACTGGTTTGCTATGGGACTCGTTCGGTAGCTTCCAAAATCCGAACCCATGGTTCAAATCCTTTCAAATTTGAACCCATGGCCCAAATCCTCTCAAATTTAAGAGACATAAAGAAAACATGACAGAACACTCTTGCACCAAATTTAAAAGTTCTATACTTTTGTTGGTTTTGGAGATAATCTGGTTTGTGTCGGGCTCGTTCGGAAGCTTCCAAAATCCGAACCCATTGACCAAATCCTCTCAAATTTCAAAGACTTAAATCAAACATGAAAGAACACCATTGTACCAAATTTAAAGGTTCTATCTTTGTTGGTTTTGCAGATAATCTTGTTTGCTCTGGGGCTTGTTCGGAAGCTTCTAAAATTCGAACCCAACGACCAGATCCTCTCAAATTTCAGATACATAAATCGAACATGAAGGAACACCATTGTGCCAAATTTAAAGGTTCTATCTTTGCTGGTTTTGGAGATAATCTCGTTTGCTCCGAAATCATTCGAAAGCTTCCAGAATCCGAACCCATGGAACGATTTTGTCCAAATTCGAACTTAGCCTACCTTTTGTAATCAGTACGTACTATATAAATTTCATCGAGATAGCTTTACTAGTTTTTGAATTATCGTGCGAACGGACGGGCTGACGGATATCGTTAAATCGACTCAGGAGGGTCTCCTGATTCAGAATATATATATCTAACTCGCTTCCTTGTGGTGGTTACTCCATACCAAACTTAATATACCCTGTACTTTAGGTGTAGGGTATAAAAACAAAAGAAATAACATTTCGCAGTTTATTTTGTCATTTAATTTCGTTCGTAAATCGTATTACGTAATATACGTATACCAAATGAAACTGCTAAATTTGCAGTTCCATTCCAAACTTTCATTCCATATTTACTCAAAGACATATTTTGTACAGGTATCATCATTTTAATGTATGGATGGATTATAAAACTACATTATCGAAAGGAACTGAAAAATTTGCAGTACCATATTAGTTACTAAGAGTAATATATGCAAAGAAAAATATATATTTTTTTTTTGTATTTTTATTTTTATCATTACAAAAGTTACAAACTTATATTAGGTTCTTATTATTATAACATATACATATTATATATTTAACTATTTGTAAAATTAAAAAAATATATATATAATAAAATCAAATAATATACAGTATTGAAATGAATGATATTTTTTTTACACTAAATTTTTGTAGGGCATAATTTTTAATATTTTTTTTTTTTTTTCCTTCTTTGTTTTTTGTTTTAAAATTTTATTGCAAACTTTTAATTATATTTGTGAATTTTATATTAATTATAAAATAGAATTTAATTATCTACTAATAAAAATCTTAAACAATTTATTATTTAGACTTATTTTATGCAGCTACAACAAGGATAAAAAGAACAACAAAGATATTCTAATATTTATTTACATATAGTTTTTCATATAATGATTTATATTCGCAGTTAAAGTACTTTTTCGAAATTCGTTCTTTAAAATCGTTAATGTTTTCAATTCTACTAATTCTTTTAATTTGCATATCTATAATATATTTTGGAAACTGTATTTTGGCCGGATTTACTTTGTCATAAATTTCATAAAGAACAACCCATTTAAAATCATTAATTTCATTTGTTGTAAGTTCCTCTTTATATTCAAATGAAACTGCATTATAATTTTCACTTACTTTGTATTGAGGTGGAACTTCAGAAAGTTTTAAATTATCCGCGTTCAAAAGTAATTCATCAATTCACAACATGTCTTAGTCCTGAAAAGTGCAGTACAATAATATAAAACTTCCTCCACCTTAATATCTGGTCTTATGTTTACCACCGAAAGACCGTGAATACTGATAGACTTTACAAAATTCTTTTTATAAACTACTGTTATTTCATCAGTGCATTTAGAAGAACAAGCTTTCTCTTTTATATACTGTTTTGTAACTGAAATTAATATAAGATAAAATCGTAAAAATAAAATTAATACTAATCTTGAATCTATTACCCATTTAAACAACAATAAATATACACTTCTTTTTTCATACATATCGTTTCCATGGAATGAAATTGAAATTGAACGAACTGAAATTGAAGTAATAGTCAATGCTTAATAGCCCTCACTTGCAATATTTATGAAAAAGAGTGCTGAAAGTTATGTTATGTTTTCAAATTTTTTATAATCAATAGATAAAACCCAAGATTTGCACAGCTTTGAAAATTTTTTTAAACTAGAGGATTCTTTTATTTCAGACGGAAGATTATTAGAATAAATTGGCGTAAGGTATCATAAAATTTTTTATATTGTGTTTTATAACTAAACGGCACTTTAACTAAGTTCAAATTGTTAATTCTAAGTTCAAATTGTTAATTCTTGTTCTAAATTCTATAGGATCATCTCTCTTAGCAAATTTGATCAAACATTTCTATGCATAAAGCTGTCTTAAAGGAAGAACTTTTGAAAGTTGCAATAATGGCCAACAACTAAAATTTACCATAAATTATTCGAAGAAATCATATTTGAACTAAAAGAATTAGCTCAATTGTGCTAAAATATGTACCTCCCCAAATTACTATCTCATATTGTATTTTAGAATATACCAACGCATAGTAAATTTTGAACAATAAATTTGAGCAAAATTTTTCAGTAAGTAAAAATTGCTAATACAGAGTATCAGATACTTAGGAAGCTTATTTATATGATGTTTTAAATATATAATAAATTTTTCAGTAAGTAAAAATTGCTAATACAGAGTATCAGATACTTAGGAAGCTTATTTATATGATGTTTCCAGCTTAAATTATTATCAATTACTATTCCCAAATATTTACAACTTACAACCGATTCAATATCAGAACAATTTTCTGAACACGATTTATTAATTTGTAACAAATTTGATTGGCATAAACTATTTGGACATACTTCTAATAATTCAAGTGTTGCGGCATGAAAAGTTATTTTTATAATTTGAAACTGACCTGACTTTTGAATATGTACGGAAAGTTAAATGTTCGTATGGTTTATTTGTATAAAATAGAGTATTATTATAAGTAACATTATACGTATATAAGTATTAAGAATAATTTACGCCTTCCATAATTTTTGAAATGCGATTTTACAATAATAGTAAAAACAAAACTACAGAAAAAATGAAATATTTATAATTTGGAAATTGGAATTAGGGATGCTGCTGCAGTTCCGCAGCTCCTATGAACAAGCCGCCGCTATCACATGTATTAACGGTTATAACTTAAAAAGAGGTACTCTACAGAAAAACTGGCTGTAGAGTGTAGAGGTACTCTACAGGGAAACGAGAAAGAATACAGTTGCCTTTGTCAACTCTTAGATACCCGTACGAACCGTTAGTATGTTCACAGCCTGTCACTCTGCTTACAATATTATTTTTTTAATATTTTAGTATTTTAAAATAATTTGGGTGAATTTTATAATTTCTAGAACTATGGGTTGTACATTTATTCAAACTATATGTTTATACATTCTTCAAAAGCTGATTTTAACCTTCCATATAACGATTATCAATCCAAAACTTTTTCAAATATTCTATAGTACCATTTAATACGAAGCGGTAAATGTATATTTAATTTACTTAGTACAAAATAGTAAATATAATTTTAAATATTATATTATATTAATGCGCACATAGTATATTTATATTGTTATAAGTACATCGCCATACATTGCAATATTTCTTTAAAAATATTTCCATTCATAAAATAATTTCTTATAAGTACAATAAAATGCGCTATATAATATACATCTATACTCTTATTATTCATTCATCAGTGACATATACGATATGTAAATAAACATGATATTATATAAGTATGTATATATATCAATATCATATAAATAAAAATTCTTCAAGCAACCGTTATGTTGTTTATTTATTTACATTTTTTTGTACTACGCATTATATCCTCAACAATTTCAAATTATCGAGTAAAACAAATGCAAAAAATTCGTTGAAGAAATTTGCTAGAAAATTTGAAAAAATCAAGTAACACTTTCGTCAATTATAAAGTAACCCTATATTATTAAAAAAAAGTTGTTAACAGAAATAAGAGTATAATGTTGAATGTTTAATTTTTGTGTATTACTTCAAAAAAATTTTAACAGGTGTTCAAGTTGACCCCTTACAGCTCCTAAACGGGGGGTGATACAAAAAAAATTTCTGAAATGACTCATACGATCTAACGATACGATCAAAGATCTAACTTCTGTCAAAATTTCAAATTTCCAACTTAAACCGTTTAGAAGATAGAAGGGTTAAAAGATTTTGCAAAATTTTAGTTTCGCATAACGGTAAATTAAGACACCGTATGCCACAAATATATATTTATTGTATATATATTTTTAAAGCTAATAAAAGTAGTAATCGTTTGGCGTGGAGCTGTAGCTCCGTAACGGGTGGGGCTACAAAGAAAAGTTATTAAAAATAAAATTAATATTTTTATAATTTTTATAATTTTTTTTTTTTATAAGATCTATCTGCAGTTAAAATTTCATAGCCCTATTTCAAAAAAAATGTGGGGATCTAAAAGTTAGGTGTTCGAGAGCTACCCTAAGTTTTGGTCCAAACTGAACCAAAAAAAATAAGGAACCTACAAATTACTCCCAGAATATTTTGTGTAAATTTCAAGATTCTAGCTTTCTTAGTTTTTGAGTTAGTGTGTTGACGGAGTTAGCGTGTTAGCATGGCTCAATCGTCTTAGAATTTTTTTCTGATCCGATCCATACCTTTGAAGGTATATCTAGCTCGCTTATTTCGAGGTGTTACAAACGGAGGAGTAATTTTATTATACCCGATCCTATCGTACGGGTATAAAAACATAATGTAATTTCATAACATTTGCTCGTGCTTATTTAAAAAAAAATTCTTTTGCTTGACAGATTTCGTTTTTAGCACATTTCCAAAAAAATTTTGAAAAAATGTGCTTATTAGTTTCACTCTGTCCGTCCGTCCGTCCGTCTGTTTACAAAACTTCTACACCGTTAAAGATAGAGAAAAAAATTTTAACCATGTGTAGATCTCATAAAAAAAATAATTTTATGGAACAACTTTTTCATGTAGGCCCCTCCATTACGGAGCTACAGGCCCTCAAACTTTGAAAAAGCCCTACTTTTAAATGCATATATCTTATGTTCTGCTCAAGATTTTTTCAATCTGAAAACGTCATTTGACAGGTATTTTTTTTAACTTTATAAATTAATATCAAAATTATACAATATTTTTAAATTTAGTATTTAAATTTACCGTTATGTGAAAACCAAATTTTGCATGATTTTTCTACTTTCATAACTTCAGCACGCTTTTAGATAGAGGCCTGAAATTTTGAGGCAAGAAAGAACTTTTAGAATTAGTATAAGTTTGCTCAGGAAATTTTTTTGGACCACCCACTGTTTATGAGTTATTAGGGCTTAAAAATTGAAAATTTTCTATTTTTAAACACCTGTAACTTTGGAACCTGTACACATTTAACTTTTGCAAGATATAAAAATTAAAGCTACAGTAATATATTTGAACGTGTGTTAAAGGTTTATTTTAGTTGTAAAGGGTTCCCAAGTTGCAGCTCTTCAAAATTGCGAAAAAGCCCAATTTTCAGATGTATATATCTCAGGCTCTGCGTAATAGTTTTGCAATCTAAAACTGCCAGAAGATCGAAAATTTTATTATCTATATAAAACAATATCAAAACTATGTATTATTTTGTAATTTACTATTTAAATTTACCGTTATGTGAAAACCACATTTTGCATGAAATTTCTTTTTTCATAACTCCGGCACGCCTTCAGATAGAAACCTGAAATTTTGAGACAAGAAAGAACTTTTAGAATTAGTATAAGTTTCCTCAGAAAATTTGTAGGTAACTCCCTTTCTTTTAGAGTTATTACGCCACAAAAATTGAAAATTTGCTATTTTTAGACACCTGTAACTTAGGCACCTGTAAAAACTTTTCTTCGGCAAGACATGAAAATTAAAGGTTCAATAATATACTTTTATGTGTGTTAACGGCTTTTCTTAGTTATAAAGGATTCTGGACTTACGGCCCCTCAAAATTTCAAAAATGTCCTATTTTCACGTTTTTTCTTATTACATGAAATTTTCAAATTTTTGTGCAAGTCACACTTCTAAACATTTTGTATTGAGTTTTGGAAATGTGCGCTTTTAAAAACCGTTGGTTTACATTCTACCTTGACCTAGACTTACCTCTTTTTTTGTTATTTTCTCTAGTTTTTTTCTATTCACTATTCATAAATAAATTTATTTATACACGGTGAAGTGTGTATACTTGAGTAGATTTAGGGAAAAAAAATTATTTTCCAAATTTTTAAAACAAATATGAATATGACGTATATATTGTACGCACGGGCTACAAAGAAAAGTTATTAAAAATAAAATTAATATTTTTATAATTTTTTTTTTTTATAAGATCTATCTGCAGTTAAAATTTCATAGCCCTATTTCAAAAAAAATGTGGGGATTTAAAAGTTAGGTGTTCGAGAGCTACCCTAAGTTTTGGTCCAAACTGAACCAAAAAAAATAAGGAACCTACAAATTACTCCCAGAATATTTTGTGTAAATTTCAAGATTCTAGCTTTCTTAGTTTTTGAGTTAGCGTGTTGACGGAGTTAGCGTGTTAGCATGGCTCAATCGTCTTAGAATTTTTTTCTGATCCGATCCATACCTTTGAAGGTACATCTAGCTCGCTTATTTCGAGGTGTTACAAACGGAGGAGTAATTTTATTATACCCGATCCTATCGCCCGGGTATAAAAACATAATGTAATTTCATAACATTTGCTCGTGCTTATTTAAAAAAAAATTCTTTTGCTTGACAGATTTCGTTTTTAGCACATTTCCAAAAAAATTTTGAAAAAATGTGCTTATTAGTTTCACTCTGTCCGTCCGTCCGTCCGTCTGTTTACAAAACTTCTACACCGTTAAAGATAGAGAAAAAAATTTTAACCATGTGTAGATCTCATAAAAAAAATAATTTTATGGAACAACTTTTTCATGTAGGCCCCTCCATTACGGAGCTACAGGCCCTCAAACTTTGAAAAAGCCCTACTTTTAAATGCATATATCTTATGTTCTGCTCAAGATTTTTTCAATCTGAAAACGTCATTTGACAGGTATTTTTTTTAACTTTATAAATTAATATCAAAATTATACAATATTTTTAAATTTAGTATTTAAATTTACCGTTATGTGAAAACCAAATTTTGCATGATTTTTCTACTTTCATAACTTCAGCACGCTTTTAGATAGAGGCCTGAAATTTTGAGGCAAGAAAGAACTTTTAGAATTAGTATAAGTTTGCTCAGGAAATTTTTTTGGACCACCCCCTGTTTATGAGCTATTAGGGCTTAAAAATTGAAAATTTTCTATTTTTAAACACCTGTAACTTTGGAACCTGTACACATTTAACTTTTGCAAGATATAAAAATTAAAGCTACAGTAATATATTTGAACGTGTGTTAAAGGTTTATTTTAGTTGTAAAGGGTTCCCAAGTTGCAGCTCTTCAAAATTGCGAAAAAGCCCAATTTTCAGATGTATATATCTCAGGCTCTGCGTAATAGTTTTGCAATCTAAAACTGCCAGAAGATCGAAAATTTTATTATCTATATAAAACAATATCAAAACTATGTATTATTTTGTAATTTACTATTTAAATTTACCGTTATGTGAAAACCACATTTTGCATGAAATTTCTTTTTTCATAACTCCGGCACGCCTTCAGATAGAAACCTGAAATTTTGAGACAAGAAAGAACTTTTAGAATTAGTATAAGTTTCCTCAGAAAATTTGTAGGTAACTCCCTTTCTTTTAGAGTTATTACGCCACAAAAATTGAAAATTTGCTATTTTTAGACACCTGTAACTTAGGCACCTGTAAAAACTTTTCTTCGGCAAGACATGAAAATTAAAGGTTCAATAATATACTTTTATGTGTGTTAACGGCTTTTCTTAGTTATAAAGGATTCTGGACTTACGGCCCCTCAAAATTTCAAAAATGTCCTATTTTCACGTTTTTTCTTATTACATGAAATTTTCAAATTTTTGTGCAAGTCACACTTCTAAACATTTTGTATTGAGTTTTGGAAATGTGCGCTTTTAAAAACCGTTGGTTTACATTCTACCTTGACCTAGACTTACCTCTTTTTTTGTTATTTTCTCTAGTTTTTTTCTATTCACTATTCATAAATAAATTTATTTATACACGGTGAAGTGTGTATACTTGAGTAGATTTAGGGAAAAAAAATTATTTTCCAAATTTTTAAAACAAATATGAATATGACGTATATATTGTATGTGTGTATACGTTGTGTATATAATATATCATTTATCTTAGAAAAAAATATTATGTATGTATATATTGTGTACCTATATTATTTTTTTGTATGAATAAATAATGTACCTGCATTATACATAATATATTAAATCAAAAAAGCTCGCTGAACTCATCGTTTATTTTCGTTTTGTTAAAATATTTCGAAGTAAAAGTATGAGAATTGACATCCTATTAGTATATATTATTATGTTTAGTATTACTCTGGTTATAGTATAATTTTTTTAGTGCATAGTTCAAATAGTTGTATATGAACTATGTAAATTGTAGGTAGGTCTAATAATTCTAAGCTTTCTCCTATTTAGTCTTAAAATTATATAAATTGAAAGCACAATTAAAGTATTTCAGCTTTTACTTTAAAAGTCATAAAATTTACTTTTTATAGATAAATAAGTTTATTAGATTTATTATTTAACATTCATCAAAAATTAAAAATATGCATATATTATCAAAAAATAAATATTAATATCTATAATGCATACATACTATATATTATACATATTATTATGTCATATCGCCAAACATTGCTGTTTTTTTTAAATATTTCATTCATTCATTTTTTTTCTTGTAAGTTCAAAAAATTAGTATGCAGTATATATAGTACAGTTATATTATTATAGTACTATACTATTCTTATTTATCATACAAATTACAATATATTATACAATAATACGGAATACAATACATATAGTATGATGCAAAATGGTCGCTATTCCTATGATTCATGAATCGATTCTTACTGACTAAACCCACCTACTTTTCTAGCCAATATAATGGGATAAAACCCTTACCATGCTAACGCAGTATATTAGCTAGGAAGCAGGGACAGGAAAGGATAGAAAATGGAGGCCGAAACATTAAATTGGGAGTGGGACTGTAAAGAAATTATGAATCCTCCTATTATTGTTACTATTTTTGCTAACAATGACTATAGCCGTTACAACAGTCACAACATGCAGTCAACCCCCCACGATATTAATGATTTTAATTTTACTCGTCTAGAATATTTTGCCAATATTTGTTTCCAAACTATAAGCTGTACCTAAATACAATAAAGCTTCATTTATCTAAAGTTAGTGATAATACCAACCAGATTAGCGATAATATACACCAGATCTAAATAATCTTCCTGAAATTATATTAAAATACTGCGCTGAGTCATTACCAGCCTATATCATATTTTAGTAAATCTTTCTGGTGTTTTTCTTGCCTTTGGGAAAAACACTACATTAGACCGATTCATGAATAGGGAAGTTTTGTATCGAATTATAGACTTTTTGTTTAACTAACTAGCCTGCCTAAGTTGTTTGAATTTATTCTCTTTGATTAAATATATGACTATTGCTCTGAATTTTTGGTAATAGAACAACATGATTTGTCAAAAAGAGATCAATAGTAACAAATTTTGGAAACTATGAAAGTTGGTAGGTATACCGATGTGGTCTATAGGTACTGATTTAAGTACAGCCTTTGATAAAGTACGATAAAATCTACACTGGCGGTTTGAGGATATTTAAAGACATTAGCCCAATAGTTAATGCATCTTACTTTTAAAACTAATAACTTGATTTTAAATATAAATTGATGTACCGTTATTTCATTTACCCGCTCCTTCAACCCAATTTTTAATAATTGCAAATTTCACTCTAGTGCAATAAAACGAGGTACTGAATTTAATGATCTTGTTGTAACTTTTGACTGTAAACTTACTTTTAGCATAGAAGATATAATTAAGAGCATAAATAAAGCAAACTCAAAGCTAGATTTTATTAGAAGATGAAAATCTAGAAAAAAATTTTTGGGACAAAATTTTGACAAAAAAAAAACGAATTGTATTTTTTGTTACATTTTTTTTTCTTTGTTAGTTTTAAATATAATATGTAAGTTTTCAAAAATACGAGATACCAAAAATCAATTTTGGTTTTGTATATTTTATTATACAACAACAAAAACATTATTAAAAAATTATAAATTATGAAACGCAAAAAAAAAATTACATATTCTGTAAAAGGTATATAACCCTGCTTTTGAATCCAACTCTAAAATTTCTCCTAATTATCCATAAAATTCTAAAAAAAATTTATCTAGGCAATGTTTGTCAGTTATGAGAGTAGGGTATTGAATCATCAATTATTTTAATTTGGCCTTAGCTAATATTAATGAAAGTTAAAGAATTTTGCAAAATGCGAACAAATGAAATACAGTCAAATGAAATACAGGCAAGTGAAATACAGGCAAACGATACTACAAGCAAATGAAATACAGGCAAGTGAAATACAGTCAAATGATCAAGAAATAAAGGCAAATGATACTACGGGCAAATGAAATACAGGCATATGACACGCTGCCATTCCTTTTTTGTACCATCTGTTATTTAAGGACTTTTGGGACACAAAAAATCAAAATTTACTGTTTGCAGACTCATGTAACTTAGGCAGCTATACATATTTTGTCAAAGATAAGTCAAAAATGCTCCAACATTAAATCTAAAAGCAACATGGATTAACAGCTTTTCTTAATTATGTGGATGTGCCTTAAAATTAAAGAAAGTGTCTCTTAATTTTTAACTATTTTTACTGTTATATAAAATTCTTAGAAAATTTGCAAAATTCGGTGAAACAATGGTGGAATAAACTAAATTTTGCCCATTATAGTAATCTTATAAAGCAATTAATGTTGTAGAATAAATTTTTTATGTAGCCCCCTCTATTGCAGAGCTACAGCCCTTCAAAACTTCAAAAAGTCATATTTTCAAAAGTGTTTACCTTATATTTTTCTCAATATCTTTTCAATTAAAAAACACCCAACAACAGGCTGAATTGTAATTCTAATAAACAGCTATTCACAAATTATTCTATACTATATCAGCCATCTTTTTTATATACATCAATCGTACTTCAGATTCCCGTTGTACAGTAGCTAGAGTGGCTTATTGCCCCCTAATGCGGAGTCTTAACAGGCTATCTATTCGTCCGTCCAATTTTATTATCGAAGAGGGAATTTCTGTGAGCAAAGGACCTTGATTCATTGCACCAGCTTCCTGTCAGGTATAGCCTAACAGCCGTATTGATAGTTCACCTTTTTACTTGAATTACTATCGGCTCAAAATCTAGGATTAGTTACACAGCTTTGCTTGATATTGTTATTTCTTGTATTTACATAAGAGATTTAATAAAGCTCATATTTTTGACGGCATTATTTCATTGAGTGGTTAGGAATATCTTACCTCTCTTTTCATATTGAAGGCATATTTCTATTTTTTAAGGGTGTAATGTTAGACCGTTATTTGTCACGCATTTCATTTTGATCGTAGTGTTATATAGCTCTTTTCCTGTTATTAGTATCACAATATCTTTTGCGTAGCAGATTACTCTCAGCGCTGCGCTTTAACTTCCATAAAAGGTCGTCTACTACTAATAACCAAATTAATAATAACTTACTAATAACTCAATTTCCTCCTGGAAATCACTCTTCTTTTCACAGATGTACCAAATGAAGATGATGTCGTGCTTTTTCCTAACATATATTAGTCCCATTATATTCCTCTGTTACTGAGGTTATATAATGTTTTTTTCGATTTTAAAAGGCAAACTCAATTCTATGAAACAACCAAAGGTTACTTTTTCTTTACATTTTTTGTTTTGTTTTTTAAGGTGAGAATTTTCCAAAGATACCAAGACTTTCCTCTTGGTAGCGTTAGATTCTTACTGATTAAATTCACTTCACTCTCTAGCCAATATAATGGGATGAAACCCCTTACTGCTAATGCAGGGGAGTAGGGATAGGGGAGGATAGGGCATGCATATAGAAAAATTTAGTTGGAAGGGGACTGTAAAGAAACAACGAATCTGCCTATTATTATTACTATTTTGCTATCAGTGCACCTTATATTTTTAGTATTACTATTAATTATTAATAATAGCATTACTTCCAACAGAGTCAGGGCCATCAGTGAATTATATCCTGCAGTGGTATATAACACTTTACTGCATGATGTAACCAAAGGTAGCTCCACCAGAGCTATTATTATTATTGATTATATTATATTTACATTTACATTTACATTCATATTTATACACATGAACACGAATATGAACATGATTTTATCACATGTCCAAGTAACCGTTGTAATTTTACAAAACAATGCATTTCATGCAAAACAATTTATTCTTGAATTTCATCAGATAATTAAATCTTACTTCGTTTATAGTTGAAACAAATCGTTTTAAAACCTTTCAACAACCCAAACTATCAAACTTATCGATTGCAAATTTTCACAACCGGGAGATAGTAGATAGTATAATAAGAGAAAGTATTAAATGTTTGATAGTTTTAAAGTTAACTACGTATTATTAACCATTTAGAAATAATATAAAAATCCTTTTAATTTTCTTTTTTCTTTTTGCAGACTTTATCACACTGTGAATTAATAACAGATGATGGAATACGTCAGCTCGCCGCCGGTAGTTGTGCAGCTGAGAGTTTATCCGTCCTTGAATTGGATAATTGTCCACTAATTACTGATAGAACATTAGAGCATTTAGTATCATGTCATAATTTACAAAGAATCGAACTTTTTGACTGCCAGATGATAACAAGAGCAGCGATAAGAAAACTAAAGGTACTCTATAAATTATTACTGTTGTTTTATGAGCAACAACCAAATTTAAATTTTAAAAATGAAAATATTTGGCTTTCCAAATATAAATTATCAAGAAGAATTTGTTTAACATACTTTTTTAAACTAGATGCTATTAATACCAAATTTTATAGATATACAATAAAAGAAATTCAAAACATTAGCTCCATTGGAAAAATGTTTATTTAAATTTGAAATTTAAAATTTTTGTACTTTAAATTTCATTATTTAATTACCATCAATTTTAATATTTTTTTTACTATTTTTATTTTATTTTTCATTGGTAGCTAATTTTAGTTTAACACGCTATTAATATTTAAAAACTTTTACTGCTGTTTTTGTCTTTACTATATATCCAATTGTGTAGTAGTTAGGAAACCGCCCTTTCATTCGGAAAGTCGCGGTTGATGATATAGATTAATATATGATTAGCATTATATGTTAAATAAAAAGTAAGTATATAATATATTCTGATGAAAAACTCTGAAAAATTCTGTTGGTATCACTACTATGGTCCTGACTAGTATTTTAAATCCTCTATTTTCAAGTTTTTCAACTTTCCTTACCCGAAAAAGGTATTAAAAGCGAACTATCTAACTACCGTCCTATTGCTATTATTGTTCTGTCCTTCCCAAAGTAATGGAAAATAATTTAAGCCAAAAGGTTTTAAAATACCTGGATCGTAAAGGTTTGTTTCATCACCCATAATAAGTTTCAGAACTCGGCGTTCAATGGGTGATCTTATGAATATCAGAATTTTTTTTTATTGTTTTACGCAAATTCGTAGACTAAATAAAATACAGGTAAAATAAACGAAAAAAAAACTTAATTTTATTATTGGGTAAGATATTTATGGATATCAATATCGACCTATATCGAAGGTCATAGCTATCAAGATGTAAAATAAAAAAACTAAAATTGTTGAAGGTACTACATGAGACCTATGTGTATTAAGTCAGTACACGTGAACACATTTAAAAATATTTTGCATTCGTTTAATTTCTGTTTACCTTATGTAAAATTAATTGTAAAAACTAGTTTGACTCTTTCAAATAATTTAAAACTTATGAATGCTGATAGAAAAAAAAACATTAAAACATAAATAAAAGAAAAATTATGGAGAAGGTGCATCTGTTATGTAAAATTTTTTTTTTTCTGTTCTATGAGAACATTGAGAAACGATTTTCTTTATAGTAACATCAACTCCGTTCGTATTGTAAGAAATGAAAAAATAAATTTTTTATTTTTAAATTTGTTATTTTTGTTGATAACGATGACTTGAAACTTTAAAAAGTAAAAATTTGTATTTCTTCTGAAATTTTAAATCCCCATTTTCCCTTCTAATCCCAATATGAAAAGTAAATTTTAATTTAATTTTAACACATTTTAAATTTTTAAAAAGTTATTTATAAAAAATTAAAATTAATATTTAAAAATTTCCATTGCTTATCAGCAATATTGTTATTTGTTGTATCTTCTTAAAGCAGCAATCTTCCATTTTTATTCACCAAAAAGAATCCTTCTTTTTCAAAGTTTTCAATGCTTGTATTTTCATCAAAGATTTTTGCGTACATGTCCGGCGCAAAAATAATATAATTTTGGGTTTCAAAAATCAACTTTTCCTTCTTCGTTTTTGTCACATATTTCCTAATTTTTTAAACGATTTAAAGTGTTCTGGTTCCATATCATTTTGGCACAAAAATTTTAGATTAACGTTTTAGATTATTTTGAAAATTTTCCCTTCTGAGAGGGGAGTGATCCTTGTTTTTCTGTTTGTTGAAGGTGTTGTTGTTGTGCCGATTTTTGTCGTTGTTTTAGTTGATGTAGTTGTTGCTGGTGATGTTGATGATAATGAGTTTCATAATCGTTTTTTCCTTTTCTTTTTATCGGATGACGCACTGCAGCATCTTCAGAAGTGTTGCTTAGATACATACTGATGAATTCCCAGCCATTTAGGTTTTTTTTCTTTGAATATATGAAATTAAACTGTAACTATTCTACAAAATTTTACTGTATTTATACTAATTTAAAAAGTATTGAATGTAAATTTAATTTGACTTTTATTAAACTATAATTTATTAGAATGTTTTTTGGCTACAATGATGCGAAGTTTTTCAATTCTTTTCTATTTTAAGTTAGACGTGGTTAGACTTAATATTTTTTTTGTTTTGATTTTTATTGAACTATAATATCTAAGAATGTCTTTTGACTACAACGTTTCAAATTATATTTTTAATTATTTTCTATTTTACGTTAGACATAACATTTTTAAAAAGCAAAAGATCGATTTTATTCGTTAAGTCGTGTTTAGTTTCTTTACATGAAAAGAGGTCCAAAAAAAATTATTTTAACAAAATGTCTGGATTCAAATTCGGTAAATTCAGAAATAATACGGTATTCTGTTGAAAAGTTTAACTTTTGTAAAACGGTATAATATACATGGTCGTAAGATAAAATTTTATACTAAACCAGTACCGGTTAACACAGATCTAATAAATTGGATTAAAGGAAACACATGACACTGTAAAAGATGGTACAAAAGATGTGTTTACAGGAGATTTGATGGGAATAACATTATGCGGGAAAAGCTTTTGAGAACGAGGTCCTGTATTCCTAAATATTAAATTGGCTAGTGATTTAAAATTTTCAGATATTTGGGATTTACCATCGAAAGTTTTTCATAGGAACTCAGAGGTACAACATGGTTTTTAATTTAATGAATTTGAACACTTTAATATGTTAACTTTTTATTTACTTTCTTTTATATTTACAGCGTTAAGTACGAACAAATTTTGCATGGAAATTACACATGTCAGATTGCCTGTTGGTAGCGGAAGGAGCAAAAAGTTTATAAGTTTTAAACAGGAATCTAACCAGAAAATGGGAATAACTTATATCAGAAATGAAGACAATGTATGCCTATTGAGAGCAATTATTGTTGCAATAGCCAAAATTAAAAATTATAAAGAATAAAAGGATTCTTAATAATACTGGAAACTTCAAACCGAATTAGCTTTATAGCTAATAAAAAAATCAGGAGTGTCTATCCTACTGGAAGATTGCGGAATACCTTATTGTTTATAAAAATTGGACACAAGGCAGAGAAGTAATATTTAATGGAGGCAACAACGGCAAAAGAATGTGCCGATATTTGTTGCACAAGAAAAATCATTACAATGTAATTGTTTTACTTACATTGTAATGATTTACATAGACTTGCATTTTCTACAGATTATTATTGTGAACAATGCCACATTCCAAATCATTATCAATATCAACATAGATGTTCAAAGAGCTGTTTTTGTTGGCAAAAATCACCTACATGTTCTCAAAATATAAAAAATTTATTATGTAAGGGTTGTAATCGTTTCTTCCAAGGTCAAATGTGTTTTGTGAATCATAAAGCCTTGACTTCAATCAAAATTAGCTTATGTTAAAAAACTAAAAAATGTAAAAACTATTTAAAAGTTTATAAAGCAGAAAAAATCATACCTACATATGGGGAAATTTTCTGTAAAATTTGCTTCAGCTTTGTTCTGAAAGATCACCAATGTTACATTCAACAGACCAAAAATAAGAATACAAATAACAATAAAGATGATTCTGAAAGTTTCCTATACATATTTTACGATTTGAAAACTAGACAAGAAAAAATTGTGTCAACAGAAATAACACAATATGAGCCAAATTTATGTGTCATTCAACAATGATGTCATATGCGCAACGAAAATAATTCCTTAGTTTTTTGTAGAGAAAGTTCTGGTTTTAGAGAAAAGCAATTTGAAAAGGAATTTAAATAAAAAACTTAATGGAGTACATTTTAACATTAAGAAACACTTTTAAGAATATTATTGCGATTGCCCATAACGGACAGGCTTTTGAACACAAATTTTTATTGAACTACATATTAATTGAAATTACCATTCAACCAAAACTAACTATGCCAGTAACCAAAATTATATTAATAATAATTAATATTCAACACAATAAAAAATAAAAATTATAGTGGAAGTTTACCCGAAATTAAATATTATTCCCGTCATACAATGAAAGAAGATGAACGAAAGGACTTTTTAAAATGGTATGAAGTATGAAGAAAACAAAAACAACAAATTCAATATGCAAAAGGAGATTCTGGAATACTGTACTAATAACGTCAGAATTTTGACTCAAGCTTGCGTGTGTTTTAGAAAAATATTTTTAGAAGAATGCAGAGTTGAACCCTTTTTGGAAACGACCACAAGGGAATCTGCTTGTAACCTTGCATATCAAAGGAATTATCTAAAATCTAATACAATAGGTTTCATTCTTGGACAGACTTGCAGATAAACAGTCGAAAATTGCTATACAGTGGTTAATTTGGAAACAAGATTCACGACAAATTAATTTACAATGTGTATTAAATGGTAGAGAAAAAATTTTTGGGGGTTTTAAAGTAAATGGTTTTTGTGAAGAAACCAATGAAATATTTGGATTTTACGGATGTTTTTACCACGGACATCCAAAATGTTTAGCCAGCAATCGAGGTGTCAGCCTCTTTAATAGTAATTATGATACCCTTAACCAAAATTATGTAAGAACGGCAGTTAAAGCAGAGCATTTAAAATATCTATTTAAAATTTTTACTTTATAAATTTAAATGTATAAAATTATTGATTCACATATTACTGATTAATATTAATTAGTTTAACTAAGAAGTATATATGTATATATATTTATACTTAATTAGAATATATATACTTTATATATGTTATATACATAGACATGTATAAAGTATGTTCATATATTGACTATATAAACTATAGGAAAAAAAAAAATATATTTTTTGAATTTTATGATTTTTTTATTAATTTTTTATTAAATGTACATAACATTATTTATGGTATACAAAGTATATTCTAACTAAGTATATAGATATATATACATATATCTATATATTTAGTTAAACTAATTAACATTAATTCAATAATATGTTAATTAGTAATTTTATACATTTAAATTTATAAAGTAAAAATTTTAATCATTCTTCATATATAGTCAATATAGTTTACTTCAATTGAAACGACGAATTATTGTTAAATTAATTATTCTAAATAACACGTTTTTATATACTCTTTAGCTTATTTTGTAAAAAAAAAATTTTCTTAAATATACAAATTGTCTGTCACAACTCAAAAAATCTCATGTACTTACATATATTTTTTCTTATATCTAGGAAAAAAATTCATTTTTTTTTTTAAAAAAAAACCATACACTAAATCAGACAACGTAGCATATTGTAAACTTAACATTATATTTAATATCCATTCTCGTTTATTCAGTTTATAACACATTTAGCACTGCATCCAGATAACTAATCTTTTCTTTGTATTTTAAAAATTGTTTTTTTTTAGAAAACTTTTTTTTCAAGGTTAAATTGAATATCAAAGAAAAGAATGAAAAACGTTTATTTAAAATTAAAAACAAGTAAATGTAACAGTAAGTCGATGCAACCGACTTATTAATACCCTACACCTGAATAATTCGAATTAAATTAAAAATCCATAAGTTTTTTTGAACTTCTGCTTGAACTTCTTCCCTTTTCTGTTTTATTCAACTCGAATTTCAGGAACGTAAAAGAGGCATCCTCTTGTGATATGCTTGACACCTTTGTAAAAAAATTTAAGTTTCTATCTTTATTAATTTCGAAGATTGTTAGTCCTTGGGAGGTGTGTGTCAGGTACCCGAATTGCCACTCCAATTAATCGAATCCATCTCAGGAACATAAAGAAAACATGCCAGAACACCATTGTACTAAATTTAAAGGTTCTGCTTTTGTTGGTTTTGGAGATATGCTCGTTGCTCTTGTGCTCGTCCGGAAGTATCCAAAATACGAACCCATGGTTCAAATTCTTTCAAATGTCAGTTTCCAATTTCACAGAAAAGGAAACATAACAGAACACCTTTGTACTAAAAATTAAAGTTCTATCTTTGTTGGTTGTGGAGATATACTCGTTTGCTCTGGGGCTCGTCCGGAAGCTTCCAAGATTTGAACCCATGTACCAAATCCTCACAAATTTCAGAAACATAAATCAAACATGAAGGAACACCATTCTGCCTAATTTAAAGGTTATATCTTAGTTGGTTTTGGAGATAATATCATTTGCTCTGAGGCTCGTTCGGTAGCTTCTAAAATCCAAACCAAAGGACCAAATCCTCTCAAATTTCAGAGACCTAAATCAAACATGAAAGAACACCATTCTGCCAAATTTAAATGTTATATCTTTGTTGTTTTTGGAGATAATCTCATATGCTCTGGGGCTCGTTCGGAAGCTTCCAAAATCCAAACCTATGGACTATAACCTCTTAAATTTCAAAGACATAAATCAAACGGGAAGGAACATCATTGTAAAAAATTTAAAGATTCTATCTTTGTTGGTTTTGGAGATAATCTCGTTTGCTCTGGGGCTCGTTCGGAAGCTTCCATTATACGAATCCATGGTTCAAATTCTTTCAAATCTTAGTTTCCAATTTTATAGAAAAGGAAACATAACAGCACACTCTTGTACTAAAAATAAAGGTTCTATCTTTGTTGGTTGTGGAGATATACTCGTTTGCTCTGGGGCTCGTTCGGAAGTTTCCAAGATCCGAACCCATGAACCAAATCCTCTCAAATTTCAGAGACTTAAATAAAACATGAAAGAAGACCACTCTGTCAAATTTGAAGGTTATATCTTTATTGGTTTTAGAGATAATCTCATTTTCTCTAGTGCTCGTTCGGAAGCTTCCAAAATCCAAACCCATGGACCAACTCCTCTTAAATTTCAGAGACATAAATCGAATGGGAAGGAACATCATTGTACAAAATTTAAAGGTTCTATCTTTCTTGGTTTTGGAGATAATCTCGTTTGCTCCGGAATCATTCGGAAGCTTCCAGAATCCGAACCCATTGACCGATTTTGTCCAAATTCGAACTTAGCCTTTCTTTTATGATTAGTAACCTACTATATAAATTTCATCTTCATTAGTTTTTGAGTTATCGTACGAACGGACGGACAGACGGACAGACGGACATCGTTAAATCGACTCAGGAGGTGATCCTGATTCAGAATATATACACATGTCCATATCTAACTCGCTTCCTTTTGGTGGTTACAAACACCATACCAAAGTTAATATACCCTATACTTTAGGTGTAGGGTATAAAAAAGGCGGAAAGTGTATACGTTTTTAAAAACGATGGCAGCTGGCTGTTAAATTGGAAAGTCTTTAAAAGTTTACTTGAAAAATAAAAAATAGGTTGGAATATTGAATATTTAATAATTTCATTGATTTGTATGATATTTGTGAAATTTAAAACGAAACTAGCACACGATCGCTTCTATTGAATATTTTTATAGTTTTACTGATTTGAAACATATTTGTGGATGTTTTGTGGCGCCGGTTTCTGGTAGCTGTGTTTGTTAAAAATGTGAATAAAAAAAAATATAAAAGGTATGTATTTACAATTTTCTTGAAATTTCTTCGCAATTTTAGCTAATCGTAATAGGCATCTTTTAGGAAATTTGATTCAACTCTGAGTAAATAAATCCGTCCATTTATGAAAAGCTTTTAAAAAAATGTATTTTTGTTTTAAATAGCGAAATTAGAAAAACCGTTATTATCGTAGAACTTATTATTATCATTATTTAACAAACAGTATAAAGAGAAAATTTTGTTGTGGTTTCTTTTGTGATAAGAATATAAAATTTTAAAAATTTTAGAATATATTATAGCGATTTTGGAATGTTTTTCTTATCATAACTAGAAGCTAGAAAATACTAGAAAATAGAAGGTATGAAACTGTAAAATTTGAAAAGAAAATTTTAATTTTTAAATTAAATTAAATTTTTAAAGTACATAGTTTCAATTTGAAAATACTAGTATTTAAACGTGTTTTTAAAATATTTCATATTTTGTTAAAATTATATTTTGGATGTTGTTAACACTAAAGGGAAATTATTTGGGTATGGCAATTCAATGATGTCTAAGGACAATGTGGTTTCTACTTGTCCAAAAAAAATTTCTAACTTCTTTGCTTGTCAATAATTATGTATGTTCATATGTACAGATATCATATCCATATGTACAGATATTTTTTTTTGTTAATACTTTTTTTTTTTGATCTGAGTGATTCATATATGTATGTAAAATGAATTTGAAAATGTAGTTTAAATAAAAAATAATAGTAACAACAATAAATTAACTTTTTTAGATTTAAGTTATTAAAAGTTCAGTTCTAAGACATTGTTTTGTATAATTTTAAATATAAGCATTAATTTAAGAATTTTTTGTAACGACCTTGTTTTGGTTTTGCTCAATAAAAATAAAATAACTAACTTTTCGCGATATGATTGTCACATGTTTTTTAAATCCTTAAATGTGATTCACGGTGATATAAAAATTATTCCAGTAAATAAAGAACACAACATATCATTAAGTAAACGAATTACTATTCCAACAGAAAATGTTAATTTCACTTTGAGATTTCTTGATAGTTTTAGATTGATGAGTTCTAGTCTTGATTCTTTATTTCATACTTTATACAATTTCAAAGCTATTCACATTAAAAAATCGTTCGGTCCAAACTGCAGTTTGATAACAAAAAAAAGTATATTTCTTTACGAACGTAGTTGGAAAAAGTTAAATGATGGGTTACCATCACAAGATAAATTTTACAATAAATTAACAGAAACACCTTGTTCAAGATGGTGTCTATAACTGAGGCAATAACAATTTGAGAAACTCTTAGATGTAGTAATTTGTTAGATTATTTAAAAATTTATTTGAAAATCGATGTTTTAATTCTGAGAGATGCATTTGAAAATTTCCGAAAATAGTGTAAAGAGATCCAGATAATTTAGATTCAATTTTATACTCCACCGTTCATAGAGGATTTCAATTTTGACAATCTAATTGGTTAAAAAATATATTGATTTAATTAATAGTTAGAGGTTATAGTTAAAAAACTTTTTAAATTGCAAAACAATTCTGTATATGGTAAAACGATGGAGAACATAGACAAAAGAAAAGACATTAAAATTGTTACAGAATCGGAAAACAGAGGTAGGCATTTAGGTGTTAGAGGTAGGCATTTAGGTGTTAGATGCATTTAGGTGTTAGGTGTAATATCGAAACCAAACTTTAATAGTATTATAACCTTTTTGCATAATTTAGCTGCAGCAGAACTTAAAAGGGTTAAAATAATTTATAATAAACCAATTTATGTAGGATTTTCAATTTTAGACTTATCAAAAACTCTCATGTACGATTTTCATTACAATTATATGAAAAAAAAAAATTTCTAGATAATGTTACACTCAATTAATTATATGGATACAGATAGTTTTATTTATACAATAAACACGAATGATTTTTATGCAGATACTAAGAATGATCTTTTGACAAATATTTTGATACTTTAGACTACCAGCAAAACAACCCAATTGATTTCCCTCAAGTAAATAAAAAAGTTTTAGGCCTATTTTAAGATGAATTAATATCAGAATAATATTAAATAATTCTGATTTAATATCAGAAGCTTTTCTAAATGTGTTTATTTAAATCTTTATCTATTTTGATTTTTGCTCTAAAAGATTTTGAAGTCAAAATTAGAAGTCATTTTGTTAGAAGAAAATGCCAATTTAGCTACTGACTCCCTATAAAATTTTTTTTAGATATTTAAAGCTTCAAATAGCCCCTCTTAGCCCCGTATTTTAAATTTGGTATAGAATACATTATCTTTTACCGCCCAGGAGATACACAAAATATTATTTGATTGAAGTACTCAATTTCATGCAATTATTTATAAAGAAGAAAAAAAAAACAAATGTTAAAAAATGCACCTGCAATAACAATAAGAATTTTTAAAGTGATTTTAAATAATTTATTAGATAAAGTTAATTTTGAGAAGTTTATTTGTCGTTTATCTCCCGAACCGTGAAAGCTAATTTAACGTATGGTATACCAAATTAAAACTTACGAAAAGGACTATTTGAAACATTTGAAACGCAAACAAAATTTTATATTAAGTCACTAGCAAAATGGGCATTTTCTTCTATCAAAAAGTAAAAAAATTTTAAATTTTTGACTTCCAAACCTTTTAAAACAAAAACTAAAAAAGATAGAGATTTAAGTAAATACATTTAGAAAAGTTCATTTCTCATGCTTTTAAAAATGCTATAAACTTGTTTGTTGCAGAAGTTATGGGTATTTTAATCAAAACAAAAAAAATACACTAAGTCTCCTTTAAAGTCCCACAGCTCCGAAACTATTGAACCCAGAATCTAACCGCCATACAAAAGTTTTGTCTCCACATTATTTTCTACAGGGTTGTGTATGTGAAAGCACTTACTTACAAATCACCCCGTACACAACAATTGAATAAAATAGCTTTAAGTTGTTTTGATGAAAAGAAATCTATATTAGATAATGTTAAAACTTTTTTCTAGGGCCATAAAAATATTTCATATATCATAATATGTAATAATTTTGACAGTTAACCATGTATTGTTTAATTCGAAAAATTAAAATAAAAGAAAATATTCATTTTAAAACTATAAACATATTATTTTTATTTTTTTGTTTTTATTTTTCGAATTGGCTACTAACGTCATTATAGGTTGGATAATATAATTAAATTATAGGTATACATACTAAAATTATTTACATACTTTGTTTATATTATATTGTACTATGATTATAAACGTGAAAATGTTTTGAACCTCATTTTATATCAATGATAGTTTTCAATTAAACTTTTCATGATTTTTTTTTAACATAGAAAAATAAAAATAATGATAAAAGGATTTTTGGATTTATTAGGATATGGGAATTAATAAAAATATAGAAATATACTTATTATGAAAATTTCCATTTGTATGTAATAATACACATTATAATTCTAAACGTAAAACGTATTATGAAACTCAATTTTATATTCAATATGAGAAAATAAGAATGATATTTATATTTAAATAATAAAATTGATAAAATAGATTTGCATCGTTGCCGAAAATTTTCCTGATTAGAAAAAAAAAAAAAAATGTTTTATTGGTAAATATTTATGGTATACTTTACTTTAGGTACATTGTCCGATTGCCTTGAATTTTACATAATAAAAAATTACATAAAAAAAAATGTTTTATTGGTAAATATTTATGGTATACTTTACTTTAGGTACATTATCCGATTGCCTTGAATTTTACATAATGGTACCTAGTGACGTCACCTATATTTCATAGAACGTGACTTTTGGCGCAAAGGTCATTTAAAGGTCAAATTGATTATATTTAAATTTTGCTAACATTTTGTAGTATTTCACTTAAACCGTTATATTTTCGTCTACGATAAAATACAGGAACCAATTTTTTACGACATTGTGGGACCTACTATTGTCTTTAATAAATATCTTGTTTCATCTTAATCAGTGCTATCGTTTTTGAGATACTGCAGTTTAAACGGAAAATTTTGGTATAAAAAAAAATTGTATTCTAGAATTTTTTGAAACCACTGTACTTTATAAATTTTCAAAGACAACCTATATTATATTTATATTGTTTAAAAGGTGTCTTTACATCCTTTCCAACGGTATATAATAAGTATGAAACGGCTTAGTAAATAGTCTTTTCTGAGGTTGGAAATTCGAAATTGAAACAATAATTTTAATAAAAAATGCAATTTTATACTTTACATGCTTAAATAACGAAAAATAAATATGTTAGGTACCTACTTGTATTTTTATTAATAATGTTTATAGTAGCAATAGCAACTAGTAAATTAAACCACGTTAGTAGTCAGATGTAATTTTGATTAAATTATTGATCGAATTCAAATATTGTTGATTGCAATATTTTTTAGGGTTAAATTTATAATTAAATTGTAATATTTAATTTGAAAATTTAATAGATATATCAGATATTTTTTATCGGTTTTTATGCTGGTTTTGGAAAGATTAAAAAAGAAACATAATTACTTATACATATATATTTACATATGTATGTGTTCTTATAAACTTTCTAGTGCATGGCCAAGTTAACTAAATATTTCAAAAAAAAAAATTTAAAAATGTTTTTTTTATCTAGTTTAAACTACCTACTTATCTACACACTGCTACAAAACTTTTTAATTTACAACGCAACACACAGTTGTGCTTAAAAAGAAAAGAATACACAAAAATTAAAAAAAAGATTGTGCTAACATTATAGCATTGCACAACGTACGCACATTAAGGTGATGGCCCAATGCTTACTTTGCTTCCTTTACTTTGAATACTTTTTCACTTTATCAAAGTAAATACTGGCCCAATGATTAATTTGCATTTTTTGCTTTCACTATTGTTGAATTTATTTTTTCTGAAATGGATTTAAAAAAATTTTAGAAATTTTATATATAATAAATATTTTATATGAAACGTACAAAAGCTTGTATTCAGTACAAATAGGAAAAGATTTTGGGTTCAGGACATTTATAGAAATACATACATGAATTGTATGAAATCACATTCGCACCTATTTAAAAATTGTCCCACCTATTCAAATTTTTTTAATGTTAATGTAAAAAAATTCAAATATCAAATGTTAAAGTATTCACCGCAAAGTACGGAATTAAAAATTCGTCAATTCGGTACTTGGCTTCGTTTGATTAGTTTGAATTTTGTGCATTTGGCCAAGTACCATAAGAAATAATGCAATTCATTTCAGCTGTCAAAGTTTTTGAAGGAAGTAAAGGAAGCACAGTAAGCATTGGGCCATCACCTTCTTTACGTAATTTATAAATATGTATTTATTTGTTCTTTTTATTTCTTAAACCCGTCAATATGTCAGTAATAAACTAATAGTTTAAGTTGCTATTTTAGTCAATTAAAATAACGGATTTAAGTTAACTCTTGCTAAAAAAATTAATTTTTTTATATATCACAAAGCTTTCCTTCTGTCAAAGGAAAAAATTACATTGTATTTATAATTTTATTGTATGAGCAATAAAATACAATAGAATTTACTTTTTAATTTTTTTTCTTCACTTATTTCTTTTAATATAATCATACATTTTTCTTAACCTTGTAAAAAGTTAACAAAAAACAAGGTTTATTTCTGTTCTTTTTTATTAACATTGAAAATTATTTATACATTTTTTATTGTTAATCTTAGACATAATTATTTATTTTGTTTTTTAATCTTTGTGTGATTTATCTTATTCTAGGTAAATAATTAATTTCTCCTTTTTTTCTTCCTTTTGCATTGAAAAATATAAAAACAAAAAAAACAATACATGATTTCTTTTAATTTTTTTTTTTTTTTAATTACTAATCCTACCTAACCTATTCTAATCCTAACAAACTTAACCTATCTTACGATTAGCAATTATGATGCATCTAACCACAAATAACTCTTTCTAATTTGGGTATCCTTAGTAGATATATTCATATCATATTTCAAATTATCTCCGTTTATGTTAGCCGGATTGCAGTCTGCTTTTTTACATGTAGCCTGTCTACTATAATGATATAGTAGGGGGACATGATTCTCGGTTTGTATAAAACCGTTTTTGTCAAGAAAGATAAAATGATCAGGGGCAATAAATCCCGTGAGCAAAGTCTACTCCTCATTGTGGTAGAATATATCTGATATTAAACCATTTTCTGGAGTATTTAATGCTCTTTCATAATGATTCCGAATTAGTTTTATCATAAAACTATCGATTCTATTTATGTTTGATTCCTTATAAAAATATTTGTAATCAGATTCCGGCTTTCTGAATTTGTTTATGCATACTTTTATACACTTTCTCTCAAACTTTCTGAGTTTCTCCATCAAACTAGCACTTATATTGTACCACACGGGCACAGCATATGTCAGTGTTCGTCTGATGAAGGTTTGGTAAGCGATTACTTTAACTCTTGTACTTATTACTTTATTATACAACAGCCTTTTGCAAGCCATAAATGCTTTATTTCCATTTTTCACTGTTGTCTTAATGTGAGTAATATATTTTAAATTTCTTTGTAAGTACCGATTTACCGATTCTTTGTTTTCTATTTCTATAGCATTCGGTCCTTTAATTTTAAATTTTTTCCATTTAGATTTTATGCTTGAATTGAGATGACTGTAAGTATTTCTAAATAATATAGCTTGACATTTCTCATAGTTTATTTTTAGGAGCCATACTTTGCAGCAATCTGTAACAAAATTCAGCATTTTTGTACATCTCGCTGTATATTTTCTACATTATCGTTCGCTGAATGTACTATTACATCGTCGGCAAACGCAATTGTATAATTTGCACCCTTCATCGTTTTTAATATTTCCAGAAGCTCTAAAATATATATTGAAAACAATAGAGATGAGTTTACTGCTTGTTGTAAGCCATTAGTTATGTTTCTAATATTAATCCTATTCTCTATATTGCTTTGTGCTATATAAAATTTGTTGTTGTTTACCATAGTTTCGATTAAGCTGACAAGGAAATTAAGCTTTAATAATTTATATATTAGTCCGTCGATTCATATTGAATTAAAGGCTTTCTCCAAGTCTATTAGGCAGGCCCCTACTCCAAATTCTTTATTTGCCTACAAACATCAGGCGTGAAATAAGTTTAGTTTATTTAATGTATGTAAAAAAAACAAATCTTTTAATTATTAATTTAATATTTATTTAGTTATTGATTCTAAAGTACAAAACTTAATGTCCTATTATAATAAATTCTGATCTATATATATTAAAAAAGATGCAATGTCAGCTATTACACCATTTAATTAATTTAATAAAATGTGGGAAAGTAATTATTAATTGTTTCCCAATAAAATAATTTAGCTGACGTTGCGTCTGGGTTTACAAAGGTAAATGCATTTAATTTAACACAGGTAAAATAAAAAGGTTAGTATCATATTACTTATATATTATATTATATGTTAATAGTTAATTGATTTGATGATTACGTAACTCGTCCCCCTTTAGTTGAAGCGATGGCCAAATAAACTGAACTGCTGAAGTTTCATTGGCAGGAGCGGACACTGGATATATAGTTGTACGGAATCTTTTATAGAATAAAATCCGGAGTATTATTATGCAAATTATGCTGATGATTGTGACTATTGCGATTATTATGTATGAAAATTGTAGTATGTTAAAGTTGTAATATTCTTTGTAGTTCATTAGTAAGTTGTTTGGTTTTTTATTAATGAATTGGTATTTTCCCAATTTTTGAAGTTGTGTTGTGCTATTGGTTTGGAATGTGATTGTAGGAACATCATTGAATGTAGTTGGATGTACTGTGATTTCATCCCAGTAAACTTGACTTGTTGTAGTATATATTATATCATTTACTACGATCTTACAGTTTTCAAAATGAAGAATTTTGGTACCTTTTACTTGTTGGATAGCTGGGTTACATGTAGTGGATATATTGGTTTCTGGAACATTTATTAATAATATGTAGTTTGGTTCTGGTTGAAAAATTTGCATAGTTGTTTGAAGTTCTTCTGTTTCACAATGTGTTGGTTTGTTATTTATTAGATCTGCTATACATTTTGATTGATGATTTATTTCTTGATATGTTGCTTTGCAGTAGTAATAACCTTCTATTTTTGGGCAAATACTGTCATAAAACTTTACATTATTATCATCAAGCATAACATATGGTTTGGATTGGATAGTTTCATTTTGGTTAATGGGAAGTGTTAAAATGTGGAAAAAGGAGTAGTTTCTGTGTTCAATTATAGGAATTTTAATATTAAAAATTATGTTTGTATTGTTATAGTATGCCTGAAGTTCTAGAAGTTCATAAATGTGTATATTGGATTTAATAGTAATATTTTGAGATTTAAAAATTGTATATATTTGGTTGAGTTCGTCTGAATTTAATATATGTTTTGAAATTATATTAAGTTTAGATAAAATAATGGCTTCGCCGATGTTATTTAAATGATTATATAATAAATCTATGTTAAAATGAATTTCGTTTAAAAATTGTATAACTTTGAACCGTATTTCTGTTTTTCTAATGCTATTTTGAATTTGGTCTATAGTATAATTTAAAATTTTTGTTAGATTTTCCTGTTGATCATTTATGTGATTTGTTATGGTTTCAAATCTTTGAATCATTTTGTCATTTAACTGAGAATTTTAGTTAATATTATTTAAAAGGATATTTTCATTTGATTTAATTGTTTCAATTTCTTTATTTAGATATGCGGCATCTTCGGCATCCATATTACCACTAATTTGTTTTATAATTGAGCCTAATCCATTAATAAGGCCTCGTTTATATCTTATTGTGGGCATTAATGATTGAAATTTTAATTTTAATTCATTTAATTTGAGATTAAGTATTTTAGTAGAGTGTTTGAAATCGTCAGCATTTTCTAATTGTAATAAGGAATTTTCTATATTTTCAATATTTATTTTATAGTTATTAAGATTTATGATATGAATAAAATTCTTAGTTTTTTGAATTAATTTAGCAGTTCCAAGATGTAGAGGTAAGATTCCATTATTATTTGAAAGGTCATTTATCTCCATTTTCTGGGCTATTACCAGCGGGATTAAGCTGAAATTTAGATTTAGGTTTTTTAATTTTAGATTTGTGCAATTTATTTTTATGGGTAAGAAGTGTTACGTGTTGGTTTTTCTTTACTATTTCTTTCTTAAATCTAGGATTTAATTTGTTACGTTTGTTTTCTTTTCTAAATATAATTGTACCTTCGTTAAAGTCTTTTGGTTCGTTTCTATTTTGGTTACGTTTTTCTATATTTTCATTTATTTGGTTTTCTAATCTATCTTTTATTTCAGGAAATATTTGATTTTGAAATTCTTGTAAATTTTCTAAATATTCGTGAACGTTTCTATGTTGAGAATTATTGTTAAATTTATAAGTTCTACCATAAAATACTTCAAAAGGAGTTAATTTTGTAGCGGAGTGGATAGCATTATTATAAGTTATTAAGGTTTCAGATAGAATTTCATCATGGTCTTTAGATTTTTGTTTTGTATAAATAATTCTATATATTTCAGTAAGTGTCGAATGAAAACGTTCCACGGGGGAGTTGCTATTGCTATTGCTAAAAGAAGTTACATGGTGATCAATGCCATATTGTTTGCAAAAATCTTTAAATATTATAGCAGTAAATTCCGTTCCTGGATCTGAAACGATTTTTCTGGGTGTACCATATGAACTGATATAAGTTTTAAGTGATTTGATTATGAGTAAACTATTTCTTATAGGTAAAGTAAAGGCAGAAGCGAATTTAGAGAATTTGTCTATGACAGTTAGAATTTGTTGATTGTTAATACAATATATGTCTATATGCACAATGTCAAGAGGTTTTTGTGGAATTTCAGAAGCAGTAAGTTTTACTTTTGGTGGAGATCGGTTGTATTTAAGAGTTTGACAGACATCACAATAGTTAATAAGTTTGTTAATTTTTGTTTTCATAAAAGGAAAATAGTAATTTCTTTTAAGATGGAGAAAGGTTTCGTTAATACCTCTATGGTTATTGTTTTCATGATAGTCTTTAATTATTTTATCTTGTTCGTCATTCTCTTTGACGTCCTCAAGTAATTCTACACATCGTATTAATTTAAATATTTTAGATTGAGAAAAATGTTTACTAAAAACTTCTTGAATTGTTTTAAATATATCATCGTCTTTTGTATATATCGCATTTAATTTATTTGGTGATATAAATTTTTTAAATAGTTCTATCATACTTTGTTCTGAATAATTATGCATTTTAATTGTTCTTCTTTGTTTATTATTGAAAAGCATTTCTAAATTAGTACAAGGTGTTTCATTAGTTTTTTCAAAAATTAATTGAAGAGAAAATTCATTAAGAGGTCTTTCTGAGATATATATACCATCACCCATATTTTCTGGTGCTGAGTGGATAGTTGCAGCATCAGTATTATTTTCAGATTCGTTAATATTTATTTCTGTAATTTTTGGTGGTAAATTTTCAATTTTTATCCTACTTAGGGCATCTGCGTTTTGATTTTGAGTCCCTCTTTTATATACAATTTCGTAGTCGTATTCTTCAAGTTTTAACCGCCATCGAACTAATCTTGAGTTAGGGTCTTTTAAACTCATTATCCAGGTAAGTGGTTTATGATCAGTAACGATTTTAAACTTTCTCCCAAAAAGATAAGGCCTAAAATATTTGGTAGCCCAAACTATAGCTAACAATTCTTTTTCTATAGTAGAATAATTTATTTCAGAATCTGTAAGTGTTCTACTAGCATAGCAAATGGGTTTATCACTCCCTATTGGGCCTTGAGAGAGAACAGCGCTTATTGCGTAGTTACTGGCGTCAGTAGTTAAAACAAAAGGTTTATTAAAGTCTGGATATTGTAACAACGGATCATTAGTTAATAAGTCTTTACACAATTTAAAAGTTTTTACATATCGTTCATCTAAAATTATTTGTTTTCCCTTTTTTAAACATTCGGTTAATGGTTTAGTAAGTTTTGCAAAATTATTTATAAATTTTCTATAATAACCTAAAAGACCTAGGAAAGATTTTATTTCTTTTTGAGTTTTGGGTATTGGAAATTCCCTTATAGCCCTAGTTTTTTCAGGGTTAGGTTTAACTCCTTCGGTTGTTACAATATGTCAAAGAAAAGCTACTTCTTTACACAAGAATTCTGATTTATCTGGTTGTATCTTTAAATTGGCTTCTTTTAAACGTTGAAAGACTTTTCTTAAATTTTCGATATGTTCCTGTAACGAGGTTGAATACACTATTATGTCATCTAAGTAGACTAAGCAAATAGATCCTTGCAATTCCTTAAGTACGTTGTCCATCACTCTCTGAAAGGTGGCGGGTGCGTTTTTTAAACCGAAAGGCATTCGTACATATTCAAAGTGCCCTCCTTCGACTGTAAATGCTGTTTTTGGAATGTCACTCTTAGCCATCTCTATTTGGTGAAAACCACTGGCAAGATCTAACGTTGTGAAGTACATACATTTACCTAGTTTGTCCAGGATCTCTGTAATATTTGGTAAAGGATAACGGTCGCTAATTGTTTTTTCGTTAAGCTTCCTGTAATCTATGACCAGTCTCCATTTTTGTTGGCCAGATGCATCTAATTTCTTAGGAACAATCCACACTGGTGAGCTCCATGGAGAAAAACTTGGTCGTATTATTTGTTGATCAAGCATATCGTTAATTTGCTTCCTAACTTCTTCTTTATGTATGTAAGGGTATCTATACGACTTTGTATAGATAGGAATTTCATCGGAAGTCTTTATCTCATGTTTTATTTCATTTGTGAATGATAATTTATTATTATTTGTAAAGAATATCTCTTCATATTCTTTGCATAGTTTTATTAAGGCTTTACTCTCTTCTTGGTTTAAATGATTAGTTCTTAGAAGTTCATTTATTTTAGATTTATTTGATTCAGTAATTTCATCATATGTTATATTAAAATTATTAAATTCTACATAGTCATTTCTAGCAAGATTTTTAACTTTAAGTAGTTGTTCAAGAAAGAGAATTTGTTCATTATTTGATTTATTTATTATTTCAACAGAACTATACCAATTATTGGTATAATATACTCCTTCAGATATTTCTAAATTTGGTTTGATATTTGTTCTTTCAATAAATATGTCTCCATTTTCAATGTCTACAGGTATTTTAACAATATATTTTGAATTAGGTGGTATAACGTATTTTTCAGACATATAATTTGGCTTAAAACTTAAAGGTATCATTACACCATTTTTTAATATTAATATTTTTTTATTAAGATCTACTAAAATTCCAAGAGAATAGAGTGAGTCTAATCCTAGTAACCCATCGAAATAATTATGAAATTTAAAGATTAAAAATCTTAAGTAACCAGGTTTTTTGAATTCATAAAAATTTGGTAAAATAACTTCTTTATTTAATTGATGTTTATTTAAAATTGTATTAATTATTATTGGTTTGATTTGTCTTGAATCGTTGAGATGTATGAATTCTGGATTTATAAAAGAAGACGAAGACCCTGTATCAATTAAAAATTTAAGTGGTCTTCCAAAAGGAAAAGAAATATTAATATAAGGTAGATTAGAACCGTGTTTATTGATATCTATGTATCCGATTGGTTCTGAGAGGCTTTTTGAGGAAAATTTTCATTGAAATTATCATGATTTTGATTATTGTTTTGGTAGTCGTAAAAGTTATCAAGATTTTGTCTATAAGGTTGAGTTTCTGTAACATTATATAATTCTCTATTGTTCTGTGGTCTATTATAATTATTTCTCTTAGAATAATTCTGTCTCATTTGGACAGTACTACCTGTAGCAACATCCATTGGCTCAGGTTTAGGTTGGAAATTTGACTGAAATTGTCTTGGTTGATAATTACTTCTAAATTGGTTATTATTATTTTGATTTTGATTATTATTATTTTGATTTTGTCTAAATTGGTTATTATTATTTTGATTTTGTCTAAATTGGTTATTATTTTGATTTTGTCTAAATTGACTATTAGTTCGGTATTGTCTTTGGAATGGCTGTTGTTGTGAGCGTTTAAAGTTATTTGGTTTGTTACGAGAAAAATTTTCGTTTCTATTCGGTCTATTTTGTTGGTATAAATTTTTATTTGGTTCGAAATTTGAGTATGATATATTATGTTCTTTCATGCAATAAGAGAATGCTTCTGCTAATGAAGTTGGTTGCATTGCTCTAATTGTTGAGCCTAGGGGTTCTTTTAAACCCAAAAGGAATGTATTTAAGCTAATTTCCTCGTAAAGAGATTTCTTGGTGATAACATTGATAACATTTTGATTCCTTTCATGAATATTTATGTGGTTCGTCATACTTGCAAATAACTCTATAACCTCACTATAAAATTGCTCGACAGTTTTATTGTTTTGTTTTAACTTATGTAAATCTTTAATTAAGGAGGTCTCGTTCCTTTTGTCCGCGTAATGAAGTATTAGATTTTCTTTTATATTATCCCAAATAAGTGGAGTCCCGTACATATTTAGGATTTCATTAGCTGGACCGACAATTTTATTTCTTATGGCTCTAACTAGTAGTTGGCCATAACTTGTGCCACTAGTAACCGAAATTAGAGTTAAAATTTCGTTAACATTATCTAGAAAATCATACAACAACCTAGGATTACCATCAAATTGTGGTAAATCTTTGATGGCATCTGGTATTCTTAGGTTATTGAATATATCAGTAGATGTTATAGCACGTGCAGTGCCATTGTTAACAGGATTACCATTTTGTTCGTTGGCCATATTAAATAAGGAAATTGAACTGTTACCGGACGTATCGTTTACTGAATAATCTATCTCACACAAATGTTCGGGAGAATTTAACAAATTATTTTCAACGATTGGTTCAAGGTTATGTACGCTTGAAAAATTCCTAATTATATTTCTTAAATTTTCTATTCTTGGATAAGGTCCTTTTTTAATTTTATTTGGGGAATTTTTATTAGGCATTAACCAAGTTTGTTTTTGACAATAAAATTTAATACCAAAATAAAATATATATATTGAACACAAAAAATTTTAAGTAATTTTTAGGGATATATAAAAGGATATATTAAATGGGAAAAAATTTCTTGATAATAACAATAATAAATATTTGTTCACTTACAGTACTATAACTATTTTCATCTTCTAGGTGCTCAAGAGGTTGGAATCTCAAAAGTTCATCCTAGTTGTATATGTTATTTGTTGACTGCTGATCTGGATTAGTACCAATATTCCCTTGATTTTTCCTGGATCACACAACACAATAGCACACACTTTTATTATTAATTAAAGTTTATTTAATTTTATTTTAATGTTCGATAAACCTTCGAATTTTTTATAAAATTATTTTCGCGATAAACCGTCGCTTTAAAACTTTTTAATAACACTACGACAGGACTTTGCACCTATCCTAGCGACTGCACCAAATAAGTTTAGTTTATTTAATGTATGTAAAAAAACAAATCTTTTAATTATTAATTTAATATTTATTTAGTTATTGATTCTAAAGTACAAAACTTAATGTCCTATTATAATAAATTCTGATCTATATATATTAAAAAAGATGCAATGTCAGCTATTACACCATTTAATTAATTTAATAAAATGTGGGAAAGTAATTATTAATTGTTTCCCAATAAAATAATTTAGCTGACGTTGCGTCTGGGTTTACAAAGGTAAATGCATTTAATTTAACACAGGTAAAATAAAAAGGTTAGTATCATATTACTTATATATTATATTATATGTTAATAGTTAATTGATTTGATGATTACGTAACTCGTGCCTACAAACATCAGACGTTAGCTTTGTTATTGCATGTATCGTGCTGTGCTTTTACCTAAATCCAAATTGGTAAGATATAATTTTCGTCTAAGAAATTATTCATTTTATCATTAATTATTGCTTCATATATTTTACTTATACTAGGTAAGAAGCTTATGGGGCGGTAGTTGTTCGGATTCGTTGGATCTTTGCCCGGTTTTTTAATGATAACCACACGTGTTTTCTTCCATATATTTGGGAAGTACGAGTTGTTTAGAGCTTTGTTGAATATTATAACATATTGGTGTATAAGTTTATCGCTTAAGGTTTTCAACACCACATTCGAGATACCATTTATTCCATATGATGTTTTATATTTTAAGCTCTTAATTTTCTTTTTTAGTTTATCGTAATTTGTGAAGTAACTATTTACATAATTTTGCTGTGATGATTTGTTGTTTTCAACAAAATTACAAAGCATTATATTATTTGCCCTTTTTATTTCATTACTATTTTTAAATGAGTTTAAATTATTTTTTATTCTGTTGTGAAAAGAGTCATTTGGAATGGTAGTTTTTGAGTGCTTTCAATAAAAAAGACTAAAACGTTATATATATCAATTTCCTAATTTAGGATATATTTGTTTTTTCTGGGTTTATTCAATTTTGTTGGGACGATGTTGTTTGTTGTTAGCAATAAATTGGAATGGATATGTATAGACTGGTAATATTTGAGCTATGTTTAGCTTTAAATATTTTACTTATTTCGGAAAACATATTCGAGTTTTTGAGTGAAATTTTGCGAATTCTATTTTGCCAGTATTTATTTATTTTGTTTTTTATATTTTCTTTGATTGATATATTAGTATTGTTTAAAATACTCTTTAGTAGTTGTATTTGTTGCGCAGAAAAATTAAGATTTAGTTTACGTATCTTGTGCATATCATTTAGTAAACTATTTTTTTTCTTCAGTAATTGTTTTATAACTGGCAGAATTTGTTTATGTTATTGTGATTTTTGCTTTTGGGTATTACTTCATTCATTGTTATTACTCTTATATTGTCGATCTTATGCAGATGATATTCAATGTGTTCTATTGTGATATTAGTATTATCTCAGATTTTATTATTATCATTCAAATATTCAGTTTCTATATTTTTATCTAAGTTTTTTCTAAATTTTATCCAGTAACTGTTTTTAAACAAAAATTTACTATCATTTGCTGGCTATCCTAATAGAATTTCATTGTTTGTTATAGAAAACTCAATTTTAATAGCGTTATGGTCGCTATCATATGGCATAGTAGTTAAGTTATTACTAGAGTTGGGATATACAACATTTATTCTTACATCTGTGAATTCTAAATCAATATATGAATTAGTTCGGGTTGAGGTCGGTCCCTCAGTTTTTTGTAATTTTAATTTATATGTACATAATTGCTTTATTTTCTATCCACTTATTTAGCTGAATTCCGCGCATAGTTACAGTTACATATACATAATTTAAACTTCATTAACAAAACATAAATTAACATAAATGCTAAATTGTATTTTCTCTTGTTTAATTAATTAATTCATAAAAGTTGAATGAATTAATGTTAACTTTGTTTATTTTATTTTATTTTATTATAAATACCACCAATATTATATAAATACAATTCTTTTTTTTTTTTTTTTTAACAATGATATAATACACAAAAAAAAAAGAAAACAAAAACATGAAATATGATTACTTAACTTAACTTAAAAAAAATTTTTAAAATTAAATTATTACTTTTCAATTTTTACTTTTTTCCTTTTTAACATTGACATTAAATACAAAACAGTACTTAAATTCGTAACAAAACTTTAATTTTTACAATATGATATAATACTTTAATAACTTTAATACAAAAAATGATGACTTAAACAAAATGCACTTTAAAAATTTAAATGTATAATTATAAGTTAGAATGACTTAAAAAAAAAAAAGTTGTGTAAGGTCATTGAAGGGAAAAATGTTGGTGTAATTTAGATTTAAATGTTCTTTTTGAAATTAATGAAGAAAAAATATGACTGTGCTTATTGAAGATAGTGCAACATCTGTTAATTGGTTCATTTCTTCCATATTCTGTTCTATGAGTTTGTTCAACTAAGAATTTCGTGTATCTTGTTTGCCTTACCCCATCATTTACGATAAAATTGTTTTTCAAATATTCAATGTGAATATTGTCATAAAGAACATCGTAGGTGAAGCAGGATGAAGAAATTTTTCTTCGAGATGACAATTCTTATATTGTAACTCGGAAGATTAGCATAGTCGGAAGGATTAAACTGAATTCTTAAAGCAAATAAGAGAAATTGTTTTTGAACTGATTCAATTCTATCAGAATTTATTTAAAAAACTGGATCCCAAATAATGTTACCAAATTCTAAAATAGATAGTATTAGGGAACGGTAGAGAGCTTTTGTCACTGCTATATTGTTAAATTCTTTCGCTCTTCTTTTAATAAATCCCAACATTTTATTTGCTTTAGAGATCATGAAGTCATAGTGTAAGTTAAAGCTAAGTTTATCGTCGAGGATAATACCAAGATCAGTAATACTGTATACCCGTTCAAGGGTTAGGTTTTGAATTGTATAGTCGTTAAGGATAGAAAATTGTTTACGAGTGAAACTTATGGATTTACATTTCTGTACATTTAATTTCAAATTGTTCAATGAGCACCATTCTTGTAAACTATTGAGTTTTGACTGCAGTAACGTTATATCAGAACTATTTTTAATGACTTGATATACTTTTAAGTCGTCTGCAAACGCAATGTGCGGAATATTACCTAATTTGTCAGATAAGTCAGAAATAAATATATTAAACAATAGTCGATCTAAATGACACCTTGCGGTACTCCTGAAGTGACATCGATAGTTTTCGATAATATACCTTGGAATTTAACATTTTGAGTTCTTCCAGTAAGATAAGAATGGAGCCATAAAATGATATTGACTAAAAATCTACCCATATTGTTTTTGTTGATCTTAGCATTAAGTTAATTTTAGTTTAAGTACATAATTTTGATTAATAAAATAAAAGCAGTCTTAAGAACACAACAAAATTATTAAGCCGTTTTATTTTCGTTCTAAAGAACGCGAAAAACCTAATTCGCGTGTTGTTATATAAATTACACCAGTTTTGGTGTTTAGCGTTGGAATCTCCGCTCATTATATAAAAATTATTTGGATTTGTTAAATTTAATATATTAAAGATTTTGTCTAATTCCTGTATAAAGTTAGTTGAATTTCTGTTTGGCGCATAAATTGATATAATAAATAATTTTTTATTTTGTTTCAGCTTTATAAATAAATTACACATGGAAACTCTGATTATTAATGCATTTATATTTAGCACATTTTTTAATATATATGGCAACGCCACCACCATTAATTAGGCAAACTCGATCTTTTCTAATTATGTTATAGTTGTCAATCGACATATTGTTCTTAGCTTGTAGTTTTGTTTCACTTACGTGTGAATTAATAATGAATAATAAAATATAAATTTTATCAATTATTTTTCTTTGTATTTTTTATCCAAAATTCCCTTGTATCTTATATATTTTAATTTTTAAGTTAAAGCTAATTTTATAAGTAAAAAATTTTATTTGATTTAAAATTATTTATAATGAATCACCACTACTTATAACATATTTATATTGTATTCGTAATTTAATTTTAATGATAGTTTGTTTACTCACAAAAAGTTACATGCATTAAGCGATTTTTTTATATGGATGTGCTGTGATTGTAAGAAAATGATGTTACATGCTGCGCATATTAGTTTTAATAAGAGTTTAACAAAGATAGAAAATAAGATTGAATCCATTGTATCTTATGTCTACAGCAACAAATTAATGAAAAAAATACTTATGCTGAAGTGGCGAAGCAAGCTCTGAATAGGACAAGAAAAAAATATGTTCCTATAGTATCTATATTAAAACAACTGAAACACACGTTACAGCTGAGAATATTTACAACCAGGTTAAAAGTAATAGCAATCCCACTTAGCTAAAAATAGGTATTCAAGAAATCGTAACAACTAAGAGTGGAGGAGCTCTCATTAAAATGAATAAGGGGGAGGGCAACGCGATACTCAAAACAAAATTAGCAAAGATCCTCGGAAATGAATCACATACTACAAAATAATATCAAAGACACGAAAATGATGAATCCGAAAATAAAAATTTCAAAAGAAAATTATTCCTGCGATGTTGAGTTAAATGATGCTCTTAAAGCTCAAAATGCGTTCATTAATAAAAACGACAGCTTCAAAAAAGTTAAATAAAAGAAATGGGACAATGACTATAGCTACATTATCGAATGTGATCCTGATAGTTATGAAAAGGTTTTAAATAAACACGTCAATATTGGCTGAGGAAATCACTTCGTTATTGCACTTAGTGAGCACTTAGTGATTTTAGCCACTACAAGGACAAATGAAGCAAAAATCTTTGTTGCGGGAAATGCGGAGAAAACCATGGAACTAAGGACTTGCACAGTTGTACAGTTTCTAAATGTGCTAATTGCATATCAAGGAAGTTGAGTGGGATTGGACATGGTGTTATTAGTAAAAACTGTTCTGTGTATCTGAAGCGGAATCAAATTGTAAGCTCAAAAATTATATATAAGTTAAGTTCGAGTCTCCTTATTCAAATCACTATGGTACAAACTGTTTTCATCAAATTAAGAAGTATCAGAATGTCGAGTAAAGATTGTTTTCATCAATTTAAGGAGTATCAGAAACAAAATGAGCGAATTGGCAATTCTTCTAAACAATAATAAAGATATATCAGTCATAGTTGGAAACAAAACCTGGCTTTATAAGGATCAAGAAAACTCCTACAACATAGAGAGCTACAACGCAATTTTTAATGTAGGTTGTGGGCCTGTTATATACATACAAAATGAACTGTATTTTGGCATATTAGAGAAAACTGATACATATAATGCAAGTGTCATACAGCTAACTAACGTTTCACCAAACTTAACTGTTATAACAGCTTTTAGAACTGCTAACGACTGCACTAGTATTTTCGGTATTTATCGTGAACGTTTGACTGACAAATTTAAAACCCTTATTGTGTGGGAAATACCAACATCGACTTGCTTGTAGACAGCCCGATAGCAAGAAATTATGTGGAGGCTCTTGAAAATTCAGCGGCATGATTAGTGAATTCAATTGATCGTCAATATGCTACAAGGGTTACTAGTTCTACAGTCACTATAATCGATCATGCAAAATTTGATTAAATTTGACCTACAGGATAATCCGGCTTTCGGCCACAAAATAATAACACTAAGAGTTAGTAAAATTAAAAATAGACTGAAGCCAAGGACAGAATCCACAATTAAGATCATAAACTACTATAAAATAAATTAAAACCATTAAATTAATTAAAACCATTAAAGATTGTAAGAGCAAGGCTATTACATTTAAAAGAATAAAGTCACGTGAAAACTCTTGGATTAACTCTAAGATACTGAAAGCGATTAAAAAGAGAGATATTTGGTATAAAAAGCCCGGCCATTGGATCAAAGTATAATGAAACATATAAAATTGAAAAATAGAGTGATTTTACGGCAACAACTCCAGAAAAGTTTGGTAAGTGCTTAACGAGCAAGTATTGGGAAAATACATAAACAGCTTCGAAAACATAAACTCAATAATAGTCAAGTATAGAGAATGCAACAGTTCAAATAAGATTGCCGATTAGTTCAACCAATATTTCAATATGGTGGGCCTTAATCTTGCTAATAAAATTTCTAACAAAGTGGTTGCAGTCACAAATGAGCGCAATAGTAACTCGTTATTCCTTTTTCCAACTTTTATCCAAGAAGTCAGTGATATAATAAATGGTTTAAAGAAGTTTTCGTCTTCTGGTATTGATGGCATAACAACCAAAGATGTAAAAATTATAAAAGATACCATAGTTACCTTACTCACAAGCTCAATTAATAATATACTCACTACTGGTATATTACTGATAGCAACATACCAGAAGTGAATATAAACAGCAATCATTTTCCCAGATTTCAAAAGTGGATGTAAGAGAAAATGTGGTAAATTACCGACCAATATCAGTTCTATGTATGATGGAAAAAAAAATTTCAAAAAATACTAAACCGGAGATTAGTTTCTTTCATCAACAGTTCTTGTGGGTTTGATAAATTTCAGTTTGGTTTTCTAAATTCATCTAACACCGAAGCTGCTTTAGCTGAGATAATTAACTTCATTGACGATGCCCTGAATGAAAACAAATACGTAGCAACAGTACTGGTCGATATCAAGAAAGAACTTGGTGTGAGGATCATTATTTTAAATTTTGGCGTTCCCCAGGGCTAAGTTTTGGGCCGTATCCTTTTCGTAATTTACATCAACTCTTTATTTCAACAACCATTCAAGGATAAACTAACTGCTTTTGCGAATAACACAGCTTTTAACTATGAAGGTAAAAATGGTTCTGTATTTGTTGAGCTTAGTAATTATGATTTGAAAATTTTAGGGAATTGGTTTTATAAACATAAATTAATAATTAGCCACAAAATTAAATACATGCATTTTAGTATTTATTTCCCTCCAGCTTTTGATTATAATTTAATATTTCACTCACTTAATTGTATTAATTCTGCCTCCACTATTTTATCAACTTGTGATTCTAATTGCTTCATGATTGATAGAGTTAATTCTTTCAAATATCTAGGTTTAATGATTGATTCAAAATTTAACTGATCTGCTCATTGTCGGTATTTAAAAGATTACTGTATTGCTGTGATCAGACAGCTTTACCATGTTAGTTTGCACAGTTCAAGCAATTTTGTATCTATGGTTTATTTTGCACTTTTTCACTCTATACTTAAATATGGAATTGTATGTTGGGGTGTTTCTTACATGAATAAATTGCTTCCGCTGTTAGTAAACCAAAAACATGCAGTTAGGTTACTTTGTAAAAAAAAACACCGGTTAACTCCAGACTTATTTAAGCAGAGGCGGATACTTCCAGTAAAAATTCTCTATATCTATAAAACATTAAAGGTTTTTTTTTTTATTAGATCAAATCTCTTGATATCTTGATATGAGATATTCAATTGTCCATAATTTGAGAGGTAATTCCAGTCGACTTGTTATCATTCCTAGAGCTAATAAATCTCATTCTTGCAACTTTTATAACGTAAAAGTACCAAGAATTTATATTAAACTCCCTGAGTCATTTAGGAGTGTTAATTCATTATCAAAAATTCCTTAAAATTACTAAAAACTGGTTACTTTAACTTATCAAGAAATCTAAAATTTGTTGAAGATAAATTCTTAATTATTGAATTTACTTAAACATTGAATTACACGTAAAAGCGAATCATGGTTTTTTTTTCTACTATTTAAATCGAGTATAATATATTGCTATTTTTTCTTTAATTTTTAATTTTGATTTCTTAATTTAATTTGAAATGTACTCTTAATACTTTTTTTTTTGTAATGAAATTATAATGAATTTTTTTAATTCTTCTTATACTTCCCACCACTATTTTTGTATTTTTAAATTGCTTAAATACATTGTAACTAATCGTTCGCCACTTTTTTTTCAGCAAAAGAACGATTATAACTATAAATTAATAGAAAACTTCTATTAATTTTTTATTTTTCAAATTAATTTAATTGTTAGCCTTAAGTTTATACTTTATATAAGAATTGAAATAAAAAATTATTAAATAAAAAAATAAAATAAAAAATAAGATCTAAGGCGGGGAGTTGTTGTTAAAATTAATTTTCTTTAAAATTGAAATTGTTGGTGGTGAAATTATGTTGCCATTTACTATTTCAGTTAGAAAAACTACATCAGCTACCTCTCTCCTAAGTACGGTGTTTATGGTGTTTAGGTGAATTAAATATAATCTATTTTCATAAGGAGGTAAAATTACGGGGTCATTATTCTAAGGTAAATTTCTTTAGGCAAAACGTTGAAAATTTTTTTGAATAGATTCAATTCTATTCACATAAATTTAATAGAAAGAGGACCATACTTGGCAACCATATTCTAAGTTAGGCCTAACGAGAGAGGTATAAAGTGATTTTAGTGTATACAGATCCTTAACAAAGGCAAGCAGTGAATTTGATTTATGATTAATAGTTTTGTAATATGCTATAAAGTTTAGTTTACTATCAAAGAGAATACCGAGATTTTTTATGGAATTAGCTCTAGTCAAGTACTGTTAAGAGAATAAGTAAAATTAAAATAATGGGAACAATGTCAAAAATTCACATGTGCACATTTAGTTACATTCAGAAGAAGATTATTTATGGTGCACCACAGAAAAAAATGATTAAGATCAAACTGCAGTAAGTTAGCATCTTCCACACAAGTAATTTTTTTAAAAATTTTCATACCATCTGCATGCATTTTAATATCACTATGATTAATAAAGGAAACAACATCATTAATGGATAAAATAAAAATGAGCGACCAAAGTGGGTAGCTTGAGGAACGTTTAAATTTGCTGAAAGAGCGTTGAAAACCGAAGACCTAACCACTACGCTGTAGTTTCTGCCTTTGAGATAAAAACCAATCCATTCAGCTGTCTGGAAAACCATATTTCTTTAATTTTAGAAGAGTGACTCTATGGGGTAAAATATCAAAGGCTTTGTTAAAGTCAGTGTAGCTTGGAAAAGCGATTCCATATTATTTATAAAGGCAAATGTTGATTCTACTAGGTCTGTTGTAGTAAATTTGTGTTTTACAAAGCCATGCTGAGTTTCGGAAATAATGTTAGAAAAATTTGTACAAATTAAATCAAAAATCATTAATTCAAAAATTTTTGGAATTGTAGACAATTTAGCAATGGGAACAACATTTTTTCTATCTTTCTTAAAAATATGCCTAGTAAATGTTTTCTTCCAAATATTTGCAAAAATACATATACTTAAGGAAGTATTAAAAAGAATAGATAATGGAAGTGCAAACGAATTTGAACATTTTTTTTTAAAATACTCTGTGGAATACCATCGGATCCAGGAGAATAGTTTATATTAAGCTTCTCTAAATATTGAATAATTTCCTTACTTGTTATATTCAAATTCAAAGAAATTTCGGATTGGTTATTTATGTGATTAAAATTGCTTTTATCCGCACAAAAACTTAGAGTTAGACTAGGGTAATAAAAAAAATATTACGAAAATACTCACTGATCACTGCAACATCGTTGCTTGTGCTTCCATTGTAATTCATGAAGGTTGGGTATCATCACATTTACGTTTTCACATTAGAAAACTCACAAAATTATTTTGGTTTTAATTTAAACAAGACATATTACGTACTTTGGTTTTGATTTAAACGTTAAAGACATATTATGTACTTACATATATTTGATAAAGCTCATCAGATTAATTTTTGAATTCATTAAATAATACCAAGAATATTGTTGTAATCAATACCATTTTTGGATTTAAGGTATTGATGCTAAATTTTATTCTTTTTATTTCTTCGTTTTTTTAATTCATGAGTGACCAAGAAGTACAAGAATTCAAAGATCTATGTCTGGTCATAGGAATAAATTGTCTGAAACTGTTAAAAATGATTTCATAAAACTTATTTGTCATAACACTGAAATCTATATTATTAAATATGGTGCAAAAATCATAAGAATTAAGAAACCCATTTATAGCATCATAATTAACTTTTTTAAAATGAAATTGGTATTGAAAGATTAAGTCAAGTTGTTTACCTTGAAAATTAGGTGTAGTAGAAATTTGTTGGAAATAATACGTATTGATATTATCAAAAAATGAGCTTTCTAGTTCACTAGAAATACTTCTAGGAATCATAAATGACTCCTCGTTATATTTATCTCAACTTAAATTTGAGAGTTTAAAATCACCAAAAATTATAATTTCGTCTGAATCACTTAATTTTTCATTTATAAAATTAATGGCATTATTACATTGGTTATAAATTTCAATGTTGCCATTAGAAAGAATATAACAGCTAATGCTAAATAAACTTTTAAACTTTAGAGGAATTCAACTTTAACACATAAAATTTCAAGCTGATCATAGTCTCAAATAGAAACTGAATTTGAATTCAAATTACTTTTAAGCGCAATAAGAACACCTCTACCTTTGGGAATGGTTTGATTGTCATCAAAGGGTGGTATTGAAGAGTATCTATATTTTCTGTAGACACTGAAAGTATTATCAAACAATTCTAAATTATAAATAGAAGGACTTAACCATGTTTCAATAAGAATAAAGCAGTCAAAGTTAAGAGTAGTTGAGTTAGAAAAAAGGATTTTAGTTATTGTTCCAAGACCCCAATATTTTGATAACACAAAGAAAAATGAATTAATTTATCAGTAATAATATTTTTATTAACTAAATTTATTGGAATAAGATTATTATTTTTCTAGATAAATAAATAGTTAGAAAAATAAACATATGATCTAAGTATGTAAATGATAATTAAGAAGTAAATGATATTACCTAACAATATGAAAATAGGTAAAATGTTGGTTAAAAATTATAAAATATTTAAGAATAGATTTTAAAAAAATAAATTAATTTAAAAAAACTATAAATTTAAAATAATATTAAGTTGAAAAATTATAATAAATTTAAACAAGAATGTTCACTAATGTTTGAATAGTTTCATTTATTAATTAATTCTTTTTGTATATTTTTAGAATCATTTACCAAATATTAAGGTTCATGCATATTTTGCACCAGTAACACCACCACCAGTAACTACTGGTCATCGGCCAAGATATTGTAGATGTTGTGAGATTCTCTGAAATCAGGCCATTGGCTTGGCCAGAAAAATATTGTGCAAAAGCCGTGATGACTGATATATTCACATTATAATATTTTTATTCGTGATTGCAATTTTAACCATTTTAAGTCATTTTTTACTTAAAAATCAATTAATAATTTTATGTAATTTTATTTTAAGACGAATTCAAGAATAATATATACTTAAAATAATCATAATAAAAAACATAATAATAATATTAATTACAAACGATACAAAATACACATTTTACATAGATACTATTTATATATGTATGTACACATACAACATGAATAAATCAAATATGCAAAAATAATATGATTTAAAAAATTCATTAAAAGAACATTTATAGTATAAAAATATCGAAAAAACAATATAACGATTTATTTCTTCATTTCACAAAATAAATTTAAAAAAAAATTAACTGTATACATATAATTAATTATAATATTAACTTAAAAAAATAATCAAAAAAATATTAAAGTAAAAAGGTAAAAGAAATAAAAATAAAATAAACAATAAATTTAGCACACTTAATTAAAAAAAATTATTGTATAATGTAAAAAAAAATTTTGACATTTAATATAAATTTTGTAAACTAAAAATTAAAATAAAAAGAATTTTAATTGTAGTAGGATATATTAAATTTATAAAATTAAAAAAAATACTGACGAAGTTACGTGATACAATAAAATATACATACAAAAATTAATTTTTATTATATTTTTTTCAGATATGTTTTATTAGATTTTGAGAAAAAATATTCCAAGTTTAATTTAATTAACTTTAATTTTAAATTTAAACTTGTAATATTTATTTTTATTATTATATATTATTGAAGATTTCCAGTTAGATATTTTTTTTTATTAAATAAATACAATACTAAAATGATTAAGAATTTATCACAATTTTTAAAACTAATAAATGTCCTCAGCTTAATTTGTACACCCATAATACAAATATACGAAGTAAATAAAAAAAATTTCGAATAGGAAAAATTGATTAAGGACAGTGAAGAGAAAAAATTTTTTTTGTAAAGCTTAAATTCGAATTGGAACAAAACTTAAAAATAATTAATTTTAAGGTTTTTTAATTTTTTTTTCTTCTTTCCTTTCCAGGTGTGGCTGTAAATGTCGTACGAGATAATTATTCTGTCACATGTGTGAATTTTAACCCACTCTACCCACTCTACTCTACTCAGTGTTCACAGTGTATTTTATACTATCGTATCAATCGGTTTTTGATTTAAACTAAAGCACAGCACTCATAATAAATTGCAAATTTCTAAAGTTTCCAAAACTATTTCCATCCGAATGTTCATAATAAGATTGCAAATAAGCCAAGCCACACAAATTTTATGAGGAACCTTTTACTCTTCGTTTCACATCCTTTTTCCTATAAACTAATTTTGTGATGGGAATTTTTGGTATACAGAGAAAAAGAAATACTCAAATATTATATTTATGCTTATACCATCTACACGGTTTTGACTTATTAACACATAAAAAAAATATTTCGGAACAAATGTACTGAAGCAGTGACTCCAGCATAAGTAAGCAAAAAAAAACAGAGGGCAAAAAATATTGGAAAAAGTAACAAGGAGACAAAAAATAATTTAAATTTTGATTAAATAAATTAATTAAATAAATAGTTTTAATAAGAAAAAATAAATAGATAATACAGAGTTATTTTTACTTTTTTTACAGCCATGCATGAAAAGTAAAGGCTGTGTAATATCCTGTTCATATTTATGTGGCAAAGAAATGCACTAAAAAAAAGTAGATAATATTGAGGAAATCAAAAATATACATTCCTATACAGTACTAAATGGGCTAAGAAATTAAATTTAGATGAAATGAAAAAAAAATAAAATAAATGGACTGCCCAGGACATAAAAAAAAATAAAAACTCTACAAAGTACAAAGCCTTTCCAAATATTTTTTCTTATTTTTAAAAAAATAGTTCAGTAGATATGACGACATTTTTCTCTATACTCATATTCAGTAATACAATAATTACTATTTCATATATGCATTGACCAGTGAATACGGTTAGTCGGCTTGAGGCACTTCGACCAGACAGGTCAGTAGGTCAAGATCACCGGAAGTAGGTTAAACCTTAATTAGGTCAGACAGAAAATAGTTTAACCTCATAAAAGTAGGCACACAAGCGGCGGCGACGAGAAAAAATGCTTTTTTTATGCTTACAATTTGGAGATGAATTTATTTCTTGTTTTTTTTTCTTTCGTTTGTTTTTATGAAGTATTTAAAGAAGAAGAAAGAAAAACCATTAATTAATTGTTATATAAGAATGTTGAAAAAAAATTAATAAAATAAAAACAAAAATATCTAATGTGGTGGCTTAAGTAATAATAGGCGCATATGAAAATAGTAAGAAAAAATGCTTTATAAAATTTAAAGAAAAAATGAAAACAGAACAGAATAAGTGTAATTTCTACGTTTCTTTAAAATTTTAAAACTATTTTTCAAAATTAAAAGAAAAGGTGTAAACTGGTGTTTTAAATCTTACATAAAGATTCGACCTTGATAAAATTGATACAATTTTGAGATGAATTTATTTCTTGTTGTTTTCTTTTTTTCTATGAAATATTTAAAGAAGAGGAAAGGAAAAATTGTTAGTATCACCGTATAAGATTTCATTGTTATGTAAGAATGTTGAAAAAAAAAACGAATAAAAAGCGATTCAAAATAAGTTAATTGCTTTTGGTACCTATAGTGGTACATAATAGTATAAAAATAAAACAGATTTGTTTATATGTTTGAAATAATTTTTTCAAATAACAAGCAAGACATTATGTATAAATTGTGTAAAAAGTTAAAAAATTGATAATAGAATCCAAATTCTAAGATTAGAAACGTTTGCGGTCGGTTGTACTGAAATAAAACATTTCAACATTTTTGGAAAATAATAATTATAATAAATACAGAACCAGACAACAAAGATGCAATAAATTAGATTGAAATTGGTGTTGAAGAATTATTTAACAATTTAATTGAAAATGCTGACCCTAGTGACACAATTGGTGTCACTTCTACCAAAGTTTTCATGAACGTGGTACAGCCTGGGTCAATTTTAAAGAAGCAAAAGATCTGGATATTCCGGAAATTTGGGAAGTTATTTCAAACATTTTTCAAGATTAGAAAAATATCCGAAGGATTATCTACAGATACGTTCTGTATAGATTTTACATATATACGACTTCCAGCAGGAGGAGGAGGAGGAAAATGATACAACAATTATGAAAAAGAATGTAATAAAAGAAGAGGCATAATTTCAATTAAAAACAAAGATAATTTATGCTTACCATGTGCATTAGTTGTTGCTATCTCATTCATAAACAAATCTGTTGACTACTGTAAGTCAACTTCAATTGAAAGCAGCGTTGCAACTAATAAGAAATTCAAATGTAAGCATCCCAGCAAAAGGAGCTAGTATCAATGAGCTCAAAAAATTTTAACGGTATCTCTCTAAATTTGATTTCAGAGGAAAAGGAAAATCGATTATTTTTCAAGGTGAAGAAGATAAGGAAAAAAGATTAAATTTGATATACGATGAAGGTCACTTCAATGTAATTACATCATTAACATTTCACAGCATTTAGTTGTAATTTCTTTTGCCAAACATATAATGTTCCAACAATAACAATAGATTGTCTCACAGATGTAAACAGTCGTGTTTCTTTTGCAAATCATCTCCAACATGGGACGTAAATTTTCCAAATATTAAAAGTGATGTCTGCAATCGAATTTTTAAAGGTTAAGCTTGTTTTGATAATCATAAAGCAATATCATCTACAAATAAAAAATCTATTTTTACTCTTCTAAAATGCTTTAAAGTATACAGAGCCGATGTAAATCCTATATGCTATGGACATTTGTGTAAAAACTGTAATACAAATGTAATTTCAGATCACCAATGCTTCATTACACCATGTAAAGAATTAGCTGAACTTAAGAATGTATTATATATTTTCTATGATCTCGAAACAATTCAAGATAATATCATCGGGAACAAACTTCATGAAGGTGTTGCAATAGGGAATATAATTGACCATCAGCCTGATTTATGTATTTTTGAACAACGTTGCATCTATTGTATTGATTTATTTATTTATTTAGTTTAACTCAAACCAATTTCAATGTAAAAAATATATAAAACAAAAGTTTAAATATTATAATATAAATATTATAATAATATATAAATGAACACAGTTTAATATTTTAAATATAAATCAAAATTAACGCAATTTAATACAATTCAAAAATTAGCTATATTATTCCACAAAAATTCGACATAATTTATCATGAAAAAGTTAAAAATTGAATATATAAGCTATTGCTCTACGAATATATATTATGTACAAATTAAAATTAAGAATTGGTAGAGTAACAATAGGTTTAGTAAGGAATGTTATTGAATAATGTTAAATAAAGATTGTTAAAGAAGAAGTTAAAGAAGAAATTCTTGTACCGATTAACTAGCATAAGCATTCTACTAATGGGCTCAATTTTCCCATAATTTGTTCGATGAAAAGGCACATAGAAAAAGTTTTCATTAAGAAAGCGATTACAAGTATTAGTATGATTAATAACCATACTTTTTATAAACGTGGAATCAATACCTTCATTTATAATTTGAAAAATAAACACAATATCAGCAACTACCCTTCTAGAACTAATAAAGCTTAAGTTTATTAACTTAAGTCTATCAAGATATGGAGGCAAATTAAGTGGATCAGACCAATTCAAATTTCGAAGAGCAAATCTTAGAAAATTTTTCACAGCTTAATTCTATTAATAGAGAAATAAATAGAGATTTAAGAATGTATGCATTAAATTCTTTAGACCATCTTTTAATGAAACCTAACATAGAATTTGCTTTATTAATAATTTTGTTATAATGGTTGATAAACGAAAGTTTATTATCAAAGAGAACGCCCATGTCACTGAACAATGAATGTTTGTCAATCAATGCATCATTAATGTGGTAATTTATTAAAATCGGGTGTAGATTGCGAGTGAATGAAACTAAAGCACATTTACCAACATTTAAGCTCAAATTATTAAAAGCACACCAGTCCCAGAAGGCGTTTAAATCATCTTGAAGAAGTAGAGAATCGCTGATAGAAGAAATGGTTCTGAAAATATTCATATCATCAGCGTATATAATAATTTTACAATGTTTAATAATTGTCGTTACATCATCGATCGACAAAATAAAGAGAAGAGGGCCAAGATGTTTTCCTTGAGAAACACCAGATTTGGAAAGAAGGAATCGGAAATCGCATCCCTAAATTTAACTTTGTAGCTTCTATTAATTAGGTAAGATTCAAACCATTTTAAGAGAAAACGGGGAAATCCTAAATTATTAAGTTTTAATAGAAGAACACTATGTGGGAGAATATCAAATGCCTTACTTAAATCGGTATAAATGACATCTGTTTGAGTACCCATCTCCATAGTGTTTAAAAAAAATGAAGTCGATTCTACTAAGTTTGTAACTGTGTTTGTAATTTTAGGAAGAAATTAAGATCTACATTTGGTTGGGAGAAATTAAGTTAACACAGAATTCGTAGATATGGTCACACACCAAGAGTGCCAACAATTAAGGAATATTTGAAAGCTTAGCAATAGGGCGATAATTGGTAACGTCGCTTTTAGAACTTTTTTTGTGAACGGGTTTAATGAAGGATGATTTCTACATATTAAGAAAAACACCCAATTTTAGTGACCAATAGAATAAAATAGTCAATGGTAAGGCAAGAGAATTTGAGCACATTTTTAGCACAATGGCTGAAACGTTATCAGGACCAGGATTTGTATCGTTGTTTAATGATGCTAAGTATTTTCGAACTTCGTCTACCGAGAGATTCAGATCAGAAAGAGGAATAGTAGAATGCACATCAAATAGTTAAATTTACCCCTATCTGCTAGGAAAACATTAGGGGCATAAGAGCTTGAAAAGAAAGAACACTATCTAATGTTGAAAGATGCAATTTTTGAGAACTTCGACAACATGTGTTGAAACAAAATCCAATACAAATGTTTTTAGAATATATACTCAACCAAAGAAAAATATTTAATAAAGTTGTAGTTATTGCACATAATGGAGAAGTATTTGATAATCAGTTTTTATTAAACTATATCTTAGAGAAAACCATCATCAAACCAAAACTAATTATGAGGGGAACAAAAATAATTTAATGCTGTTAGATAACGTGATATTTATTGATTCATTAAACTATTTTCCAATGCTATTATTTAGTTTACTGAAAGCGTTTGATTAAGACATAAATTTGAAAAAAAGATATTTTCCTCATATGTTTAATCGTAAAAACAATATAAAATATAATGGAAAGTTATCCGATCGTAAATATGATGACGTAATTAATTCAGACAACTATTTTTGGAAGAATGTAAGGTTGAGCCATTTTTAGAGGCCACTTCAATTGCTTCAGCGTGTAATTTGGTTTTTAGAAGGAATTTTTTAAAACCGTATACAATTGAACTTATACCTAAACAAGGATATCGCTTATCAGAAAACCATTTCCAGTCAATCATTGCCATAAAATGGTTAATGTGGGAAGAAAAAGAAAGAAAAATAGAAATTCAGCATAGTGGTAATGGAAAAGAAAAAGATATATTTGGCCTTCATATTGAGGGATATTGTACAGACAGAAAACAAATATTTGAGTTTTATTGCTGTTATTACTATAGCCATCCAAAATGTGTGAAAAATAATAATGATAAAAAATATGAAACACGTTATGAGGCTACACTATCAAAAGCCAATAAATTACGCTCTTTAGATTATCAAGTAATTGAAAAGTGGGAGTGTGATTTTCAAAAAGAAATCAGGTCAGAAGAATACATAGCATTTTTCTCAAATCTGAAGAACAAAAGTTTGATACCACTAAAACCATGTGATGCATTTTATGGCCGTATAACAGGAAACATAAGAACATGTTATAAATATGCACCTGGTGAGAAAATAATGTATATAGATATATGCTCACTATATCCTTGGGTGTGTAAATACGGAAAATTTCCAGTGGGTCATCCAAAAGTTTATATTGGGCAAATTGAGTGCAATAAATTACATTTAAATGATACTGAAGGATTAATAAAGGCATTGATACTTTCTCCAGAAAAGCTCTACCACTCGGTATTGTCTATAAACTAAAATAATAAGCTAATGTTTCCTGCTGTCAAACATGTAGCTTTTAAATGAATAATGATGTCTGCTCTCATGACAGTCGTAGGAGGTCAATTTTAGGAACATGGGTAATAGATGAAGTAAGAGCAGCAGTTAAACAGGAAAAAAAATTATTGAAATATACGGGGTATGGGAGTATACTGTTAAACAATTTAATCCCCTTACATCACAAAAAGGAATTTTAACTGAAATGTTGAACAAGTTTCTTAAAATTAAACAAGAAGCTTCAGACTGGCCTAGCTTTTGTAGAAAATCAAAGGAAAAGTGCAAATATTTAGAAAAATTTTCTAAAGTAGTAGGCATAAATTTACAGTTTAACGAAATAGAAAAAAATTCTGAACTTAGATCATTAGCTAAATTAACGTTAAATTCTTTCTGGGGTAAATTTGGGCAGAGAGAAAATCAATCTAAAACTGAAATCATAAATGAGCCTTATGAATTATTTACTCTTCTTACTGATCCTTCCAAGAATGTAAATCAAATAACTCCAATAACCAAAAAATAATTTTGGTAAATTGGGAATATAATGAAAAAAAGGCTCAATCATTATTAACAGTTAACGTTTGTATAGCTTGGTGCAACGAACTATGCATAGAAAATATACCAACCAATAGAAAATATATACCAATAGTACCAACTCCAAATGCGAAAAAACTGTTTAGAAAGTCAAAGGTATTCGTTTAAATTATAACGCTTCGCAAGAAATAAATTTTGACTCTATGAAACAATTAGTTAAAAAATAAACAACTTTCAACAAATAAATATAACATTTCCTTGTATTCGTCGAACATACGATCACAGAGTCATCATTGTTCCTGAAAGAAAGATATATCGAATAAATTCCAGAAAACGCGTTTTTGCAGATGATTATATTTCAGTTCCTTATGCCTTATGGCTTCAATAAGAAAAAAATTGAAAAATTATTGTTAATATATACTAAAAATTTTGTATTAAACTATTAAATTACAGTATTGAAAAAAATAATTCTTTTAATTTTACCGTTTTTAATTTTCAGAATATAGCCGAAAATTTATTTACATATATATATCAGTATATATATATATATATATACTTTTATTCAAATTCACAGTTTATTTTCAAAATATGCATATGCCGAAAAAGTTAAATCAAAAGCAGCAGATGACGTAGTTAAAAGTATGGAAAAGATTTTTAAAAGGGAGGGGAAGTCTCCAAAAAATATTTATTCTGACCAGGAAAAAGAAATTTTGAACAAAAAATTCCAAAATTTAATGAAAAGCTATAAAATAAATCACTATCATACTTATGCAGAAATGAAGGCTAGTGTTTGTGAAAGGTTTAACAGAACATTAAAATCAATTATGTGAAAACAGTTTAGTTTACAAGGAAATTTTAAATGGATAAAACTTTTCCTTCAAAACTAATTGAAAAATATAATAACACAAAACACAATACAATTAAGTTAAAACCAAACCAAGTTACATAATCAAATGAAAAACAAATTCTTCGTTCAATTTACAATTACTCTAAAATATTTAATAAGGGAAAATTTAATGTTGTTGATTTTGTTAGAATTGCAAGGTGTAAAGGTACTTTTCAAAAAGGATATGAACCCAACTATTCGACTGAAGTTTTTAAAATAACTTTCAAAAACAAGACAGACGCAATAAATAAATTAGTTCGTGGTGGCTTCTATGAACAGGAATTAACTAGTGTTAAAGATCCCAATGCTTATTTATTTAATTGAAATAATTTTAAATCGAAAAGGCAAAAACGTATATGTGAAATATTTAGGCTTTGATAATAGTCATAATCAATGGATAAGTAAAATACTTTAACTTTTAATATTGTGCTAAATAAAAGTGCTTAAAAAAAAAAAAAAATTCTTATTTCTTACTTGCACTCACATATATATAAAAATAATACATATAGTAAAATAGTAAAATAGTAAAATAATTAATAAAAATTAAGTTATAAAATTAACATAAAATTAACAATTTAAAAAAAAAAAATTTAAATAAAAATATATAAATAACTGTGTCAACTGTTATACTTTGCAAACCTTGAAAGATTTAATAATTTACTAATAATTATAAAATAAAAAAGAAATACAAACATTCTAAAAATAAGTTATACCTGAAAAATTTCAACTTGTTTAAATATTGATAAAAACCTGGAAACAAGGCCATTAATTCCACTAAATCGGTACAAAGCTATCAGAATTTTACTCAAGGGGATACTCTTGTACCAGCAAGTTTTATTAACCCCCTTGAACCGCCTTCTGTTCGCTTAACTAAGCAATTTGCATCCGATACGGATAGTAACTTTGTTCTTTCTTGCTTACGTGATTACCGTGTGTATGAAAACGTCATCAAAGCGATCATGTTTGCATTGAAGTCAAAACACTAATGAACACAAAGGTTCTTATCCAGGTTGAAGGTTTACGTTCAAGCTACAATGAGTTATTTAATCTTTTCTTGAAGTTTCACGAAACATTAAATGTATTAAAAAAGGAAGTTATTGCTGATTTAGATTCTTACCGCTCTCATATTTCCAATAAAAGAATGGAATACATGCAAAGAACTAGAGAAAACCATAATAAATTTTTTCGATCCATATCCTAATTTATTAAAAGTAATTGAATCTTCTAAAATAGCAAGCAATAATCATAACAACAGATTGAATTTTTCAACATCTAATATTAACTCTTTCAATACTCTTAAAATATTCTATCACAATTGTAGTGGTATGAGAGGTAAACTAAATAAATTATATGTTGATGCAAATTCTTGTGATGTTAGTGTTTTAGCTATGACTGAAACTTGGAACATCTATTTGTCAAAGTAAAACTTAAGTACCAATTATTTATACCTTGGTATTGTATATTTTCCTCTAAACTCTGACAATTCCTCGTATTTTGAATTTTAAGACATATGTAATAATTAATAGCTAATATGAACGAGCATGATTCTATTTTTATTTTTGACGATTTTAATCGTGTAGCTACATCTTTTATCATGGACGACTCTGATAATTTGTAAAATAAATTTTCTTGACGAAATCGATTTTGATCTTATTAGTGCTTTTTATGGTAACGATTTACAACAAATTGTCAGATATCCTAACAGTAACAACAAATGGCTAGATCTTGCATTTTCTAATGCATATGACAGATAAATGCAAATGATGTAGATAATCCTTTTACTAACACCACTCGCCATAACGCAATCATTTTTGAGTTTTCCACCTCTAGCTATTACTTTTCCAAATCATACAATAATTCAATTGTATATGATTTTCAAAACGCCGACTTTTAAAGCATAAATAATGCTTTAACATTAATCAATTGGGTCGATCTTTTATCTATGCAGGATATCAACTCATCTATCTCTATTCTTTACTTAAAGATTTTTGAAGCAATTAACGATTTTGTACCAAAAATCTGTAAAAAAGATAGAACCACTGAACCCTGTTTAAATGGAGATCTAAGGACTTTGCGAAATCAACGCAATAAATTGCATAAAAATATTAAACATACAACTGATCCTAACAATAATTTAACAAATATGTACAAGGATTTGGCCTTAGAATTTAAACAGAAGGCTTTTGCCCAATTGACATTTGTAATTTCTTTTCTGATAATTTTCAAAAAGTTTATCGTCCGCAGGAATCTTTTACTAATAACGATTCTTTAATTCTCAATTCATTAAATAACTCAAACTTATTGATTTCTGACTTGTATCTTTCCGAAAGTGAAATTTTCGACGCAATTAAGAGTCTTGACACGAGAAAAGGTGCTGGTCCAGATTTGATCCCACCAATTTTTTTCTATAATTGTGCTGTTCATTTAACTTTTTCTTTACATTTTATCTTTAATAATTCACTTTCATCAGGTACTTTTTCAGACGCATGGAAATCGTCTTTTCTTACCCCTATTTACAAAAAAGTTAATAGAGCTTCTGTTTAAAACTACCGTGGTATAGCAATTTTTTCAACTTTACCTAAATTGTTCGAAAAAATTGTTGTTGGTAAAATTGCACCAAATATAAACACAAAACTTAACAAACAACAGCATGGATTGATATGATATACATATCCGAAATTCAGAATCAGATGGAAAATGGGTACTAAGTTGATGCAATCTACACAGATTTTAGTAAAGCTTTTGATCGTATTGATCACAACATCTTAGTAAAAATACTTGCTACTTTTGGCATATCCGGTTGATTTCTCATTTAACTCCATTCTTACCTTACAGAAAGAACTCAATATGTTAAATTCCAAGGTATATTATCTAACAAAAAAGATGTCACTTGAGGTGTACCTCAGGGTAGCCATTTAGATCCCCTTTTGTTCAATATATTTATTTCTGACCTCTCCGACTACCTAGATTGTATTTGCAGATGAATTAAAAATCTATCAATTAATTAAAGATCGTCCTGATATAATGCTTTTGCAATCAAAACTTAATACTTTACATGAACAGTGTTCATCGAACAAATTAGAACTAAATATACAGAAATGCAAGTCCATAAGTTTTACACGTAAAAGATCTTTACGACTATACAATTCAAAACCTTAGAAACGGTATACAGTATTACTGATCTTGGAATCCTTCTTGACGATAAATTCAGTTTTATCCTACACTATGATATCATGATATTCAGAGCATGTAAAATGTTAGGATTTATTAAAAGAAGAGCTAAAGAATTCAACAACCTAGCAGTAACAAAGTCTCTCTACTGTTCTTTAATTCGATCTATTCTATATGGTAATATAATTTGGGATACAGCTTTTCAAATAAATTCTAATATAATTAAATCCGTTCAAAAGCAATTTCTGTTATTTGCCCTAAAAGATCAATTTAATCCCTTTGACTATACTAATCTTCCGAGTTACTATATTAGACTTAAATCATTAAACATGCTAACGTTAGCAGCTCGCAGACAAATTTTTTCATCTTGCTTCACCTTTGGTATTTTAAAGAATAACATTAATGATCTTATTTAAATAGTAAATGTTTAGATAATGTAGGTGTTAGAAATACAAGACACAGTAGATTTTTAGTCGAACACACTCGTAGAATTGAATACGGAAGAAATGAACCACTAAACTGATGCTGGACTAATTTTAACAAATACAGTCACCTCTTTTCTACATCCATTTCAAGAAACTCTTTTAAATCTAAATTATACCAACCTTTCTCCATTCAATGACCTTATACAACATTTTCTTATTTTTTTTGTTTCAATATGCACAAAAAAGTAATTATAATTTCACACTTACTAAACCCATAATTCTACGTTAAGTTACGTTTAACTTTAGTCATCAATTTTGGTATTATTATCATTATAGTTTTTGTAGTTAATTAAATGCCAAATTGTAATGTAATAACCCAAAAACAACTATATGTTTAATAATGTGAAATTTTTTTTTACTTCTTACAAATTGTCATTTAACGCTTTTAAATAAAATTATAGTAAACATTTCTTTAAATTCTTTATAGTTATATATACTATATATTAAGATATCAAATTACATATATTTTATTATGAATATTAAGTATATAAATGTATATGCATACATACATATTATTGCTTGTCGCTATATGTACTTAATTTATATTTTGTTAAGTAAGCTTTCTTATACCTTATTTTTAAATTTAGCTTATAAAAAAGAAAAAAAAAAAAATTAATTATTTTTAAAATTATTATTAAAAAATTATTTTTTTAGTTCAAGTCATAAAAATAACTTATTTTTTGTATTGTATAATAATAAATCTTAATTTTAAGAACTTTTGTAACAACCTTGCTTTGGTTTGAATAACATAAATAAATTTATATGATATTCCTCCATAAAAAAGTATAATTAGAATTTATGTAAACATTTTTTTCTTAACTTTGGAACACTGTTAAATGCAACAATGTTGCAAAAAATACTATTTAAAAAAATTATAGGTTTATTATTATCAATTAGAATTTATTACATTAATAAATTACTTAGTTTACAACTTTTGGTTTTTAACTAGTTTTCTTAAGGATTTTGATTTCTAAACAATGATACAATTATTTAGAAGAAAAATTTAGTATAAATAAAGTGGGAACTTTCTTAAGATATATCAATTCAAAGAAAGAGCTCAACATAATAGCACATAAAGAAAAATATAAGGAAAAATGAAAAACACAGCAGAGATTTTTTCATACGCTCAACAGATAGAGTCAACAAATGAGTTGGCCCAATCCAGCGGAAAAGGATAAGAACAGAACAAGAACAGCAGATACACCATTAACAACATCATCATCATCAACAACAACAACAACCATAACAGCAACAACATTAACAATTTCAACAAGAAAAAATCATTCTTCTTCAGGAAGAAGAACCACCAACAAGGAGCTTTTAATAAAAAAAATATTGACTAGAAAGAGTGTTTTAAAAACTAAAGGTATGCAGCAAGATGCTCTATATCACATAATAAACGCAAAACAAATCAAGACCATTTATGGTCTTAAGTGGGTCTTTGAAACCCGCAATTTAATTATATTTGTTCCTCAAAAATATACTGATATTTTTGAGAATTCTAATTTTAGAAAAAAATAAAAGAAAAAGAACATTTTGTTTATAAAGATAAAGATAAAAATTTAAATTTAAGTATTGTAGATATATCTGAATCTTTTAGTAAAATATATACAAATTACCAATATATGATGTAAGTTTTTATTATTCATAAATAAACATAAAATTTAAAAAAAGGTATAAATTTCTTTTATTTAGTTGCTTTATTTTTCAGATTCAGGTTTATATGTACCTATATAATTACAAAATTGATTTATCCAATATTTTTTTCGTAAAAATACAGATATTTCATAAAAAAGCCGAGAAAAATTACATCGTACATTAAATTTTTGAACCGGAATATAAGTCTCTACTTTCAACCTTATAACATTCTTTTCTTCACAGAACTTTATGTAATTTATTTTACTATTTGCGATCTTGACATGATTTTTAAACCATCTAACTAGTTTTAAAAATTCAAATTCAATTTTACATTTGTTTATTTATATACTCAGAGAATTTTGACTTTTTCTGGGTTCTACAATATATAACTCGGGTCAATTTTATTGGCAAATCTTTTTTTTTAATTCAATTTTGCTAAGATATTTTACAAAAATTTCAGTTGATTCAACAACATTTACAAAATTGTTACAAAAAATTACTTTACAAAATTGGTCCATGGGTTCGGATTCTGGAAACTACCGAATGATTCCGGAGCAAACTGAAATTTAAGAGGATTTTGTCCATGGGTTTGGATTTTGGAAGCTTCTGAACGAGCCCCAGAGCAAATGAGATTATCTCCAAAACCAAAAAAGATATAACCTTTAAATTTGGCAGAATGGTGTTCTTTCATGCTTGATTTAAGTCTATGAAATTTGAGAGGATTTGGTCCATGGGTTCGTATTTTGGAAACTTCCGAACGAACACAAGAGTAAGCGAGCATATCTCCAAAACCAACAAAAGTAAAACCTTTAAATTTACAATGGTGTTCTGGCATGTTTACTCTATGTACCTGAGATGGATTTGATAAATTGGAGTGGCAATTCGGGTACCTGACACACGCCTTCCAAGGACTAACAAGCATATCTTCGAAATTAATAAAGATAAAAACTTGAAATTTTTTACAAGGGTGTCAAGCATATCCCAAGAGGATGCCTCTTTTACGTTCCTGAAATTCGAGTTGAATAAGACAAAAAAGGAAAGAAGTTCAAGCAGCTGTCAAAAAACTTATGGATTTTTAATTTAATTCGAATTATTCAGGTGTAGGATATTAATAAGTCTGTTGCATCGACTTACTGTTACATTTACTTGTTTTGAAATAATTTATAGTCTAATTTATACTCTATAAGTAATTTATTTTTCAAATTCAATTCAAAATTTTTCAAATTTTTTCATTTATTGTTGTTATTGACTAAAATTAGAAATTTTATTTTCTAGTAGTACAGGTATTTCAAAAAACAATCTAGAATAATTTCATTAAACGGTACAACGTTGTATTGGAATACATACATATTTCTTCGTGCAATTTCATAACATCTTTTTCTGGACACGTTTTTATATATTTAATAATACATTTGATTCAGAACTTTTATTGTATATCATTACAGCTTGAAGAAAATCAATTAAATTGTAAAATGTGTCAGCTTCCTTTTTGTTAATGCTAAAACATCGGCCAAAAACCATTCTTAACTCTTATTGTGAACATAATTTTGTATTTTTTATTGATTGTTTCGAGAACATAAAATAATAAAATTCATAAAATTTCATAAAATTGCTAATAGAATTTACACCAATCATGATATTTTAAAATAGCTAGCTTTTTTCCAATACGGTGGAAAATGCAAGTCGGTACAAGAGATTCAAAACCAACAAAAACTTTTAATGACTGATTTTTATTGAGAAAATATGTATAACTCAACATCAAATTTGTGTTCGAATCTAGATCTTCCATTACTACGTTTTAACTAAAGCTTTTTAATATTAATAATATTGCTTAGGTACACAAGATTGTAAAAAATTTAAATTTCCAAATAAGTAAAACATATTAATAATCAGATTGTCGTTTTCTATATGATTATCTTTTGCTAAATTTATTCAAAAAAGTTTTCATACTTAAACCAAAACATCTATACCAGCCATAAACGTAACAGTAATGCCCACATACATCCGAAAGGGCATGCTGTATCTGTCTATCATTAAAAACTATACACTGATTTTTCAAGTATTTCAAAATTTCCGGCTTATCTGGAACTGCACAATACGAATTCAAAATATTCTGTGCAACCATGCTTTGGAATAGAAAGCGCAACACAATGTGTTCCTGGATCTTTTATCTTGTCAGTGTTTACAATTAAAAAAGTTGGGTTTTCTATTATTTTTGGAATTTTGTCTAAAGCAAAAACTCCCTTAAAATATTTTTTTGTAAATTTGTTAATTTTAAAACACTAGTTATTTCTAAAGTGCTCATAATTCAAACTGACTCAAATCATACACTCTACTTATTTCATTAACGTAGTTCATTAAAAACTGCTTTTTTATTTTACTATTTGTTATAATAACAACAAATTTTTCTAGCATCTATCTTAATTCTTCATTAATTTTATCATTATGTATAGTTCCAAAACAGTAATTTTCAAAATTTTCATTTATAATTTCTTTGGTTGTAAATTTGTAAGTAAACTCTTTTACAAATTTTTTACAGGGTTCTTTAATTCGAACTAAACAAGCGTCTTTTACAAATAAAGTATTTTTATCATCGCAACAAAACCTCACACCCACAAGTACACAGGACGATGACATCTTGTTAAATATTCAAATACATGTTTCAATATTCTATTTATAGATTTGTGAATATATTCGAATTTTTATCAATTTGTACGCATGCATCAAATTTGTCGTAAACAATAGCTGTTAGAGTAGAAGGAAGTGGTTTTATTAACCTTCCCTCAATTCTAATTGTACCCTGATTTAGTAGACCTTGACATACTTCGTTTTCTGATGCATAACTTCGTTTCCTGATGCATAACTTCAGACCTTGACATACTTCGTTTCCTGATGTTTCCCTAAATATAGTTTTCGTCAACTGATATATCTAACGTCAACCGTTATCGTAATGATATATTCTTGTACCTGAAAAAAGGATGTGATACGCAGGAGTAAGGCAATCTCCTCCGATAAACTAGTTTCAATTGCAGTGTTATTTCATTTGTATTGTATTTCATTTGTATTTCATTTTCTTTTGCAATTTACATAAAGCATAAATTGTGAAATATCAAAATATTTGAAATTAGATGGGTTTTTTGACCTCTCTCCAGAGTAACTGACATTTTCTGTCATGCAAAAAATGATTGTATTTGGTAACTGCCCAATGAAAACATTTTCAAGTAAAATTGATGAGCTGTTCATTGGAATTGTAAAACTTTTTACTTGAACGCATTCATAATTATATTTAGCATTGGATTTCCCAAGAACAGCATTGTGTGCTAACAACACGCTTGGATTAACGGTAACGTACCTCATAAATAGCGTGGGCTCTATAATTTTTGATTGTGATTCATCAAAATCGTCTGCAAAAAGATAAAAATTTGGTTTTTCAAGAGTTAAAATTATACGAATGTCAACATTATTTATAAGTAGAGTAGGTTGATTAAACATATCTAAGTGTAGTTTACCCATAAATTCCACTGTACTGCTATTATGATACAATTTTTCGCGCTCTTTTGATCCATTAATATCAGATTTTGTTATATTTGCTTTATCTAAAATCCATCCTGCAAATTCTACACAAATTGCAGCAGCATCTGTACCATAATTTAATAATAATTTAATATAAGCTCTATAGTGATAATTTCCATCAGATGGTGTTGTATTTTTGCTATTTAATTGAACATTACATTAAAGAATATAAAATGTGATTAACTACACTTCGTTATATTATTATTTTTCCATCAGCACTTTTATCATTATTCCATCTTTCTTTAAGATCTGTACTTTTAATCTCAAATATGTACAAGACAAATCTCCATATGTATCGCCAAGACCCAGTAAAACAAATTCAATAGTTGAAGGGTTGTCTAAAGGAACAATAAGATTGTAAGAAACTTCTTCAGATCGTAAAATGCTAGACTGAATGGGTTGGATTTTAAAAATATTCAACTCAAATTTCATACACTCAATCATAATCAAATTAATAATCATATCAATCAAATCATATTAATTGATATTTGTTTTAATTCATAGTTGTTTTGACCTAAAATAATTTTTAATTATTAAAAAAAATTTTAATGAATGGTCTTTTTATAGCTTTTTGTTTTCTTTTCCAGAACCATACATTTCATTCAGTTTTCGTACGGCACCACGTCGTACATTCTTAACAATCTCTTTACTACGATATTGCATAACTTCTTTTACATTCGCACCAGATGCAATATAAGATAAAGCATTGATACCAAAGTTAATAACCTTCTTTTTTAAAATATCAGCGCCTGAAGTAAATAATGGTTTCAAATATCTAAAAACTCCTCCAAAAAAGCTTCCCAATCCACGACCTCTTTGAAAAGAAACAGTTGATTGTAATAAAGGACCGCTATCATCAAGTCCTCTACCAGATTGAATTTAATAATACTTATAGTATACTCTTTCCATAATGAATAAAAATAAAATAATTCATAGTTTTGTAAAATCGCTTTTATTTATACTTTTTTAAAATGTAATACAATTTTTGTTCGAATTGATCTATTGAAAAAGTTTATTTTGTACCTATTTATTTTGTATCTATTGGAAAAGTTTATTTTGCATAGAGCTTCCATTTGGCATCTCCACACGGTTTCCTGCTGATGTTTTTGCATTCTCCCATGTGAGGTTACGCTGGCTGAGTTCGTTTGTTATGGTGCATCTCCAGGTGATACTTGGACGACCACGTCTTCTGTTTCCTTGGGGGTACCACTCCAGCGCCATGCGACTAATGTTGTACTGGTGTTTCCTTAGCGTATGGCCTATCCACCTTAATTTTTTACTTCTTAATTGCCTCAGTATGGGTTCCTCTCCTGTAAGTCTCCATAGATTTTTGTTGCTTATTCTGAGCGGCCAGAATATTCAGCAGATTATGCGCAGACACAGGTTAGTGAAGACCTGTACCTTTTGAATGATGGAGTTGGATAACATCCATGTTTCGCTACCATACATTAGTACGGTTTTTACGCAAGCGTTGAAGATCCTTAATTTTGTTTTGCTTGAGATTCCGGTGTTTTTCAATACTGGGTACAATCGTCCGAATAGTGTCCTTGCTTTGTTATTTCTGTTGTTCACATCCGCCTCCGCACCACCATATGTAGTCATTATACTACTATTATACTACGAGATAGTTGAACTGAAATATTATTAAATGATTTGATAATGAAATATTATTAAATGATTTCTCCACATCGCAATATTGAATATTGCTGAATTCTTTTACAGTATCAGTGAAAGCATTTCGTATGTTAATAGATCTTAAACACCTTACATTTTTATCACCTATTTTTGAGATTCAATTTTATCTGTGTATATAAAAAACATATATGGTTTAATAATTAGAATTAATTGTACACTATTTATAAAAGTTTTGAAAGCTTCTATTACACGTGGTTTATATTTTTTAAATTCTGCAACTTTCGAAGATACTTTATTGAAACATATTGACAAAAGTCCTTCCAACGGGTAAGCGTAATTTGCTTTTATTTTTATATCTATTTTAGGTCTAGTAACACATATTGTAATGTAACTTATATTTTTAGGCATCTCGTTTTTGCTGGTTGTATATAATGAACATCATCGTTTATAAAATTAAAAATCAAAGTTTTCAAGTTCAAGTTCTTTTCTTGTAAACCTAATATATTTTGTAGACATACATTTTGAATTAGTGTTGGTAGTAGAAAAACTTTCCAGCCGCATATTATTTGTTTTTCTATGTATGGAATATATGATGTTCCAACTCCTATCATATTTTTTTACATATCTTGAATAAATATTTAAGTACTTTTTTCCCATTATGTTAATATAATAGGAAAAAAGTACTTAAATATATTAAGTACCCATTTTCACCATATTCATTTGGAATGAAATCATTAACATAAATTTTTGAAATACCGTCTTTCCACCTTGAATCAGACATATATTTATTCATTTATTTGTATAGGGTGTTCAAAATTGAGGAATCATTTTGATTTTGCCGCCATTTTTTTTCTACCTGGAATTTTTATACGAGGTTTCTTTAGGTATATTCTAAATACATTCCGGTTAGTTAATACGGAACGTCACACGAAGGAATAACGTGTTTTTGTTATTACAACATTTTTTGAAAATGGTAAAAGTTTTCAAGATGTAATTAGGAAATTTCGAACAAAATTTGGTAGAGAAAATGCTCCAACAAATCGTGCCATCAAGCTGATGGTTGATAAATTTCTAGAAACTGGATCTGTTCTTGATAACAGAGGCAACATTTATCAACGTAGTGGCCGTTCAACCGAGAATGTAGCAGCTGTGAGCAGAAGTGTTGAAGAAGATCCAAAAACTTCCATTCGTCATCGTTCGCAGCAATTAAACATCAAACCATCCACATTATTCAACATTTTGCATCGTGATCTCCATTTAAAGGCTTATAAGATCCAGCTGACGCAAGAATTAAAACCAACTGACCATGCATTACGCGGGCAATTCGTTTCTTGGGCAATCGAAAAACGAGAGAAAATGATAATTTTTTTAACAAAATAATCTTCACCGACGAAGCTCATTTCCAGCTCAATGGCTACGTCAATAAACAGAATTGCCCCATTTGGGGTTAAGAGAATCCAAGGGTTATCTTAGAGCAACCAGTACATCCACAAAAAGTTACGGTTTGGTGTGGTTTGTGGTCAGGAGGAATCATCGGACCATATTTTTTGAAAACGCAAATGGAAATGCGATTACGGTCAATGGAAATCGCTACAGGGAGATGATCCGAAGCTTTTTGTCGCGGGAAATTGATGATTTGGACGTAGAGAATATGTGGTTTCAACAGGCCGGTGCCACTTGCCACACAGCAAGACAAACAATGGATCTTTTGAAGGAAAAGTTTGAAGATCGCATTATTTCTCGTAGAGGAGGAGTGATGTGGCCACCAAGATCGTGCGATTTGACACTGTTGGATTTTTTTTTGTGGGGTTTTGTGAAATCGAAAGTGTACAGCAATAATCCCACAACAATTCAAGAGCTTAAAAACAACATTATCGAGCAGATTTCAACCATTGAGAACAGTTTATTGAACAACGTGATTCAGAATTTTGGTAAAAGATTGGAAGCCTGCCGAAGTAGTAGAGGGGGCCACTTGACCGACATAATTTTTCATTATTAACCGGAACCTATTTGTAATAAATTAAAATTAAAATATATTTAATATTTCAAAAAAAAGTCTTTTTTTATTAAAATTAAAATGATACCTCAATTAATTTTAGTTTAGAGGTGTTTAATAGGTGCAATATATGACGATTGATCTTCAAACGTTTCATATCCTTCCCCAAATTGTTCTAATTGATCTTTCGTACAATAACACAAACCGTTTCAAAATATATCACTTCTAAATCGAAATATATCATTAACATCTTTAGTAAGATCTCTTAATATATAGCCGTACCGGACTGACGTCACATCATTATATACCTTTTCAAATTGCGATTTATCTCTTGGATTTTTGAAAAGTACTAGATATTTACAGTTAAGTGAAATATCTCTTGAAAATTTACCCTGGTGAAAAACATTTTGTGTTACAAATACTACAGATAAATTTCTGTGATGTGATCCTCTAGTAAATAAATCTCATTCATACTTATCATGAGAATTTAACATCATATCATCGATAATAAGTAACAAAGGTTTTTGATTATCATTAAAATCCGGAATAGTGGTTCCACATCTTTGATATATTTTGGAACGGCATTTTTGTCTGAATTACATCACATAATTCTATTAATATGTAGTTGTATATTTTCTTTTTTATATTTCATTAAATTATGAATAAAAGTGGTTTTATCACAGCATGATGGCCCCACCACCATCATAGTCAACGGGTGAAACAGCATAGTTGTATTAGTTAAAAACTAACACTGCTCACCTATTATATGAAAGCTCTTTTTCCAAATTGAATATAAATGTAAATTTAGTTATTCCAATGAACATTTTTGCGTAAACCTTCAACATGGATAATCAAGTTTTCGTAGTTGACCTACAATTTTTACGAGGAAATGAAAAGCAATATTTCCAAAAAGAGCTGGCTATACTAGAAAAAGGAAGTTTAATTCCTTGAAAAGTACATTGACAGTGTTAAAATAGAAGATCTAAGCAGAGACGTATCGTCATTATCAAAGATTGAAAATTTTAAATCAACATGTCGTATTCACTATACAAACTCCAGTTTCAGATGTGCTATAAAAAATTGTTTTAATGTCTATAGTAGAATGGATATGCCGGTTCTGGTGCAGAAGGAGCTTTTTTAAAGTATGTAAAAAAAAATATTTGCATACACTCGTCAAAAAAGTATGCAAAATGAGTAAAAAGGATTGTGTCTTTGATATTTTAAATTTAAAAAGCTATAGTGCTGAATATTTTAAATTAGGATAAAAATATGAAAAGTTTTTAAAGTTTGGTTTAGAAATTTCAAAGTTAGATTTAAATACAAAATTATTATTAAAGTTTAAACATATTTAACAAAAATTAAATTTACATTTTATTATAACAATTTGAGTTCTCCTAACCTTATGCAAAAAAATTAGTAGGATGAAGATATGAAAAGTTTTCAAAGTTTGGTTTAAAAGTTTTTAAAGTTTATTATTATTAAAGTTTATTAATTATTCTAAATTTAACTTTGTGGTTACTACATCAGTTATGTTTTAATTTGCAATTTAAAAAGCTTAAGCTGTAGTGCTGAATATTTTAAATTAGGATAAAAATATGAAAAGTTTTTAAAGTTTGGGTTTAAAAATTTCAAAGTTTGGTTTAAATACAAAATTATTATTAAAGTTTAAACATATTTACCAAACATCAAATTTACATTCTATTATAAAAATTTGAGTTCTCCTAACCTTATGCAAAAAATTAGTAGGGTGAAGATATGAAAAGTTTTTAAAATTTGGTTTAAATATAAAATTATTATTATTAAAGTTTCACCATATTTACCAAAAGTCAAATTTACATTCTATTATAACAATTTGAGTCCTTCTAACCTTATACAAAAAAGTTTATTTGTGTACACTCGTCGGAAAGTATGCAAAAAAACGTTATAAGTAAATAGGGTTGATTCTTGCTGATTTTTTAAATTTATAAAATAATTTAAAATTTAATTAAAAGTTATTGAATATTTTAAACTAAACTTAGTGATTAGTATATCGATTATGTTTTAATTTAAAATTTAAAAAGCTTAAGCTATAGTGCTGAATATTGGTAAAAATATGAAAAGTTTTTAAAGTTTGCTTTAAATACAAAATTAAAAAAAGTTTTAAAACTTGATGTGAATACATTTAAGTTTTAAGTTGAACAGTTGTAATTAAATAAAATATTATAACAAAACATTCAATTTAAAAATTATTTTGTATATGTACATTTAATAAAAGCGGTTTAAATAAAACGGTAAAAATTATATTGTTAATAATATAAGCCATGGTCATGAAATACAAATTAAAAACGTGATCAAGTTCAAGTTCAAGTTAAAAGTAAAAAAAATTAATAAAACCTAGGTTTAAAAAGTTGTTTTTTAATATTAAATAACAGCAATAAATAACAATTTCTTACTAAAAGTTTATAAATTATTTTTTCATTAAATAATATCTTGTTTATTTATCCATGAATCATGTTTTTTATCAAGGCCAAGCCACCTAATCAAAACTTGATTTCCTTTTTTTCTTATTATTTTTTCTACAAGGTAAACATTTGGAAGTTTAACAGATGTATGACAGTTCAGGTTCATAAAAACTGCCTTTTATTGGTTTTTGTGTGTAATCAAGTAAATTGTATGTTATTGGATCAGTTCTTTTTATTTTCGCTTTGTATAAATTTTGACCAATTTAGGTTGATAACCTTTTGCAAATATATAATTTACTTATACGAACAAAATCTCCAACTTTGTATTTTGCTTTTCGGAATACTTTTAATTTATTGTAGACAGTTTTTAATAGCAATTTCTCATTTTTCTTTGTAACCTTTTTAGGTGGAAGTTTAATTGCATGATGATATGTTGAGTTATATTTTTCTATTAGCGATGGTAGAATAGTTAACCATTTATATGTGCCTTGTAAACTAAATTGTTTCCACATCGTGTTTTTTAGGGTACGATTAAAACGTTCTACAATTGATGCTTTTAGTTCTGAATATGTATGATAATGGTTAATTTTATTTTTCCTCATTAAATTTTGAAATTTTTTGTTGAAAAATTCCGTACCTTGATCAGATTGTAAGTTTTTTGGTTTTTAACCAGCAAGCTTAAAAATATTTTTCATTGCGGTTAAAACATTATCAGCGCTTTGTTTTTAACCGGTTCAGCATACGCAAATTTGGAAAATGTATCAATAACTGTTAATAAATATTTATATCCCTTATTGAATTTTGCATATGGAATCATTTCAACCAAATCAATTTGCCAAGTATCATTTAAACCCTTTTGAATAAATTTTCTTCGTTTAAATTTTCTTTTAGCACCTCTATGAATTTCTGACACAACTTGTAACTTTGACATTATTCTCATACCATTTAATTAAATTCTCTAAAGTGATTCTATAATTTTCTATTGTATGACATTCACATGTGTCTGGTCCAGAAGTAGAATTATCATATGCCCATGGACAAAGGGCAAAATGAGTACCATAAATTGAAGTGTACTTATTTACTCCAGAACAATTTTTAATGTGTTTAAATAGATGTAATATTAGTTTCTTATGATCATTTAATAAGACGGAGGAATATATATTTAAGAACTCCTCTACTTCCATAATTCAAAATGAATGTACCAAGAATATGTTCGCTGCCTTTATATTAACTTTCAATTTGTATTTTAAATTCAGTTTCTCATCAGACACAGATCAAAAATGATTAATTTTATTCATCCATTTACAATGATGATAGCAGGAATCTGGATGTTGAAAAACAACATTTGTGTGTAATTTAATTGAAAATATTAACAGATTGATTTACCCGAAAATTGAAGCAATAAAATGGTGTAACCATTTATAAAATTTCTGCTATTCCGAACAATATAGATTTTCCTGACATAGACTTTTACACCAGTATTCCGAAAGAGTTTAGTGGGAATGAAAATAGACCTACCTTAATTGTTTTAGATGACTTAATGTTAGATTCTGCAAATAAACAAGTATGCGAACTATTTACTAAAGGTTCGCACCATCGTAATTTATATATTGTATTGTTAACGCAAAACGTTTTTCATCAGGGGAAATTTTCAAGAAATATTTCTTTAAATTGTAAATATTTAGTGCTTTTCAAAAACCCTCAAGACAAATCGCAGATTTTTCCTCTTGCTAGACAACTATATCCAGAAAATATAAAGGATTTCTTGAAAGTATATAAAGCGTCAACATCAAAACCACATGGTTATATTGTGTTGGATTTAACACAAGACATTAACGACTTATTTCGTATTAGAACTAATATTTTTTCAAAAAAATATTGTATATGCTTCTGTGATCCGGGTGATTTGAACAACAGTTGTCAAAAATATGAAACGATTGAAGAAAAACCAACATATATTACATGTACTAGGAAAGTGCAACAAGAAGAAATTTCGTGAAAATATTCTTAAATATTGTGTTGATGAAATTATAAAAACTATTGCTGAAATTGCAATCAATATATTAAATGGAAATAATAAAATAACACCAGCACAAAAAGCAAAATTAAAAAAACATAAAAAACAATTAAGATTCCTAGCCTGTGCAAAGAAGAGTATAAAAGCCAAACGAAAAATTTTAGTTCAACATGGTGGATTTTTACCAACTTTAATAGGAACTATATTATCTGGTGTAATAGGAAAATTGCTCAGTAAGACATAATGCAGCGAATGATTGTTATGCCACCAGAAATATTTTCAAAATTTAGCAAATTATTTCAAGATGATAAAAATTTGGATATATTAGATCAAAAAATGAAAAAAGTTTTATATGATAAAAAATTAAAACCATTGCAAAAATGGTACTTATACCGTCAAAACTTCTTCAAATATGGAATTAACAAAAGACAAGCAAAAAGATTACCAGACAAGGCTAATAATCTTACATTTGATACAGGTACTCAAACAAAATTCTTTTCTAAACGAAATGCATATACAGAAACTGGATTTCCTAAATACAAACCAACATCAACACAGACCAATTTTGTACCTTTAGTTACTGATGATGTGTTTGAATATGACCCTAAAAAAGAACATTCAGATATGGATATCGATTTAACACATTACGATTTGGATGATGAAAATTCATTCAAAAAATTAGCTCGAACTGAAATGTTGAAAGATGAAAAATTAGTGGAAAGACCATCTCTGAGCTCTGATTATCGAATGTTTGAAACACCGAGTGGTGATGTAATTACCGTTACTGTACCATCTCCTGAAAAGAAGAAGACACTAAGATCGGCCGGCAGTACAATATCCTCAACTATACTCTCACAGTTTCCGAAAACAAAAAAACTAAAACCATTACTAAGAAGTCCAAAACTAAGAACTTCATCAACACCGGAATGGACAACATATAAATAGTGCAACATTTTATGTTTTAGAGAATTTAACAAAGATGGATAGTCAAGATGTCTTCTATCAGGGTTGGGAATACCGGACCAAAAATCCAATACCGGTATTTCGGTATTGAAAATTTGTAATCCCGGGATCCCGGTATTAATACCGGTATTATTATTTTTCCTATAATAATACGAATGAATAAATAATTTAATTAAAAAATGGTTTGGCAATTAAAAAAAACTAAATTTATTTATTTAAAGAATAAAAAATGGAAAAATGGAAAAACAAAATTCAGTAGAATGTTAGTTTTAGTTATATATATTAATTATAAGAAAAGGAAGAAGACATAAAATTGTAAGGTTCTATTTTTTCTGTAGTTGGTTGTTGATATAAGACCTCAGAAAACATAGATTGTTGAGCGAATTATCTCCCATCCTTGACCGAATTCTGGTGCAGATTAAGCCAGCTGCCGAAAAAGCTCTCTCCGATTCTACACTGGTCGGTTGAATACTTAGTAAATAATTATATAATAAAGTTAAGTATTTGCCTCTTATACCATTTGTCTCAAAAAATGACATTTCTTTTTTAATTGAGCGTGTGAGATCATTTTTGTTTTGGTCGATTTCACTTTCAGGTAATCTGGTGCAAATTTTTTTTGATATTGCCCTCTCCAACTTTTCTTGTAAAGTCAGAGATATTTCATTTCTTTGATCATCTTTATCATCAGCGACATTGAATATTATATTTGTATCTGAATTTGAAACGTTGGCTGAAGTAGATGTTGTTGCTACAGGTGCAACTTCATAATGCAAGTTGGACACACCCAGACGTTGTATCTGTAGCACAATAACTTTTGCAATTGCAGCTTTGGTAATGATCGGAAATAATTTATAATCTTTATCGGCTTCATCATCGCTTGGATTTTCATTGCAGTTTGCATCATGTAAATATTGCAAAACACTTGAAATTTCTGTTCGTCTTTCAAGAATACGTACTTTTAAAGCTGCTTTCAATTCATAACCTAATGAACATGGATGGTCAGTTATTGATTTCATCATAAATTGAATAGCAGCATCTGCAGATAACAAAGTTGCATCCTGTCGGCGGATTGCTTCAACTGTAAGCTTAATGGGAAGTAAAACTGAAAGGATATCCGACAACATTTCAAACTCGGCATCTGAAAACAAAATAGGTGATTTTAAATCTATTAGACTCTTTTTGATGCAATTTTTTAATTTGATGAAACGTTCTATCATAGACACCAAACTATTCCATCGTGTTCTTGAGTCTAAAACCAGAGACAATTCTTTCCCGAACTCTTCTTTTATATATTTTTGTAGGATTTTGTCATTTTTTGTAGGCGAAGTTCGAAATATTTTGACCACTTTACGAACTTTTTTAATTAATGGTAACATTTGCTGATGTACCAGAAAAGAAGAATTATCATCATCATTTTCAGTGGAGATTATGAGTAAACGATTTTCATTTTCGTAATCTTCATCAATTAATTCGTCGTCATCTGTGGAATTCTGCTCTTTTTCAAATCTGGGTGTGGGAACAGATGTAACGTTGGCATCTTCTTCATTATGCAGACTAGCCTCATTAATAGGTTTTTTGTAGAGTACGCTGATAACAGCCAACTGAATTCCATGCGCTAAACATAGCTGCTGATGTGCTTCAATTAACCTGCCAACCTTTGTCATAACTGCAGCGCCAATATTATGGTAATACCTACAATATTCTTCATCGAAAGCTCCAAATCACCTAACCTATCATTCACAAGCTCAACACATTTTTCTGCTGGAATTGTTCCAAAAGCACGAACCAATCCTAGATTCCAAAATTCTTTGTCAGAGTGGACATTAATATTTATGTAACGTCTATTTCTTACCGATGTCCATTCATCGAAAGTTAGAGAAAATCTGTTTCCATTAGCAATTCTGCACGATAATTCTTTAATTACTTGATCTCGTATATTTCGACTGTAATTCAAAACCATTTTTTGAATTGTTTTGTGATCCTTTGGTATGTTAGAAAAGCCTCTGGCTGTTAAGCCTTTTCTGATATCATATGACGTGCAGATAATGTTGAACGATAAACTATCACACGCAGTCATCCTAACTAAAATAGCTGCCAATGAGTCATCCATTTTATCACTTTTGAAAAAGTTGTTTATAGTTACAGAAGGTTTTGATTTCTGTACAAATTCTGAAGAATCTAAAACAGTGGTGCTACTTACACCTCTTCTCAATAAATTGATTTCATGAATTGTTTTTAAATGGGTATGAAGACCGCTTGTAGAACCTCCATGTGTTTTTATTATTCTCTTGCACAATTTGCATTTAGCACACTGTCCTGCTTTTTCTTTTAGAAAATGAAACCATGGTGAATTTTTATCATTTGCTTTGGAATGCTCCTCAAAATCTTTAATATTCATATCGGTGTAAAGTACAAATTTTCTAAAAATTCGAAACACGATAATAAAATGTATAATTCATATTCTGATTAAAAAGAAAATATTTTACTTACCGTTTCGAATTTTATATAATAATATTTTAATTTAACTATTATAGTACGTAAAAATAACCTATATCATATAACCACAATTTAATTTTGTACAATGAATTTTGTTTCGATTTATAAGAACAATTAAACTTTTAAACTTTTCATAGAATACTAGATTGCTGATATTTTCGCATTAAGAAATAATAATGCGAATATTTTTAAACAATTAAACTTTAAACTTTTCATAGAATACTAGATTGCTGATATTTTCGCATTAAGAAATAATAATGCAAATATTTTTTTGTAGTAAAAAACCATAAAAAACATTATATTGGTGAAATTATATCACATTATATTGGTGAAATTATTTCGTATGGTGAAATTATTTCGAATACCGAAATACCGGTATTCGACTTTTTCAATACCGTTATTTCGGCAACTATATATTATTCCAAATACCGGGATCCCGGTATTCCCAACACTACTATGTAGCATTGTTTAGCAATGATAATCTAAAACTATTTCCAGACAACACTTTAGCTTCATTCGAAAATAAATTACCTATTCACTTTGATTTAAGAAATGGAAATTGGAAAGTTGGTCTTTCAGAAATATATCTGAACGATTTCCTACAAACAGAAGAATTTAACAAAGAGCAATATGCTTTTATCAATATTGGGCAATATAATGTTTACATAAGAAACATTGAAAAACCTCTTGAAAAAATCAAAGTAACCAAATCTATAGGTTAGAGATATTATTCATATAACGATTCAGAATTACATTTGGATGATTGGAAATTTAATTTTTTACCAACGCTTATTAAAAATATAACTCCTAATCCGGGATTTACTCGCAACCAAGTTTTCAAAGAATTTTTTAATGAAGCTTTGACATATATCTCTACTCCTTAAAATGATGATGATGTAACATTTAAAAAAGTGTCAGAATCTAACCGACGCGATTTAACACGAATATCGTGGACATTTGATGAAGATAGTTTCTATATAAAAGTTAATCACAGTTATAATATCAAAACATTATTAACTGAATTATTTCAACAAAAAAAAAATATAAAAAATTTCAAAATAAAATTACCTGAACTATTCAAATTAGCTGTTGCTAATAATAAAGATGAATTGAATGGAATGGTGATGATTTATTCAGATATAGGTGAATCATCTGTTTTTGGAAGTAGCAAAGTGCGTGCATTGAGAGCTATCAACATAGAAAATTGTGGAATACCTACGAATATTGAATTTGAAAATGTCCATTACATACCTATAGAAAAAAATTGTTTTGAAACGATAGCGATTAAAATTTGCAATCAATACGGTGATGGAATAAATTTTGTTTCCAGTTACTATCCAACAAAAATTGTATTACATTTTAAAAAGCATTGATTGCTCCCCAATTGAAACAATATAAATACTACTACTCAAATATGATATCCTGTCAAACATGGAAAGAGCTTACGTGAGATATTATTCCTCTCAAGTAGGTGGAGGAATCAACGATATTGGGCCTTTATTACAATTTTATCCAGCTATACAAAAAGGTCGTGGTTTTGGAAATATATTCGGAAGTTTAATTCGTTACTTAAAGCCCGTTTTTACATCAGGTTGGGACTTAATTAAAAAAGAGGCTGTCAACACAGGTAAAAATATTTTTAGTGATATATCATCTGGTGCAAACATAAAAGAAGCTGTAATTGATCAAAGCAAAGGCATAGCATAAAATATTTACGAAAATCAGTAGTTAACCAACTGCATTCGATGTATGGTGGAAAACGAAGAGCTATAAAAAGACGAAGAACTATAAAAAGACGAGCAATTTCTAAAAACACACATTTGAAGTCGAAAAAACGACAAAAAAAGCATATTAAAACCTCTGATATATTCAATTAAAAAATGAAAAGTATGAAATCTGAACTTGACATTTTTGCGTAATTACCCGTACAAACAAGTATCTTGCGTTCAGAAGAGGTAGCATACAATCCTTTAGCTTCTTTAGAGGCATCACCGTCAACTATTGAATTTGTTTCACTTAGAAATGGAGATACATATCGGGATTTATCCTCAACCTACATCAAATTTAAAGTTCAAATATTAAAAAAAGATGGATCAGTTTGGAGTGCAAACGATAAAATAGGAACCGGAAATGAAGCAAGGGCAGCTCCTCAGCCGAGTGTTGTAAATAATTTATTACACTCTTTAATTAAACAATGTAATGTATCTCTAAATGGAAAAAACATCACTCCTTCAGACTCCTTATACCATTATAAAGCATACTTAACTACTTTACTAAATTATGGTACAGATTCCAGTCAAACACATCTGGAAGCATCTGGTTGGGAATTGGATAAACCAAATGTAATTGATTTTAACCATTCTGGTTCTAAATCAAGGCAAAAATCATACAATAATTCTGCAATAGTAGAATTAATGGGAAAATTACATGTAGATTTGTTCAATACTTCTAAATTACTTTTAAATAATGTTGACATTCGAATTACTTTAGCATTAGAGAAACAAGATTTTTTTATTTTCTTTAACGATGCCGACGAAAGCTATTTAAATATTCTCGAAGCTACGTTATACATGAAACATTTAACAATTAATCCTAGCATATTTATAGCACATAATACTGTATTGGAAAATATTTTTATACAAGGAGTGAAATCAAAACATTTACAATTCCAGCTAACACTTCCAACATATCTTTGGACATATCCAACATATCCAGCTAACACTTCCAACACAGGGCAAATACCAAAAGCTTTAGTATTTTGTATGGTTAATAATAAAAATTTCAATGGTAAAAGATCAAAAAATCCATACCATTTCGATCATCAAAATCTCACACAATTTCAATTATATGTGAATGGAGTGCCTACACCGAACTCTGCAATTGAAACAAATTTTACATTGAATAATCTTTGCTATTCTCGTGCATATTTAACATTATTTAGCGGAACAGGTATACATCATTCTGATAGAGGACATCAAATTTCAAAAGAACTATTTTCAAAAGAACTATTTTCAAAAGGTTATACAATACTGGCTTTTGATTTATCAGCAGACGGCTCGGGAACAGATACATGTCAAAGTTAATTAAACCAGGGCGTAGTAAAGATTGAAGCAAGACTTAGTTCTCCATTAACTTCAACATTAACATGTATTGTGTTTGCAGAATTTGATGCTAATATAGAAATTGATAAAAATCGTAACGTTTACGTAAACATATAAAAAGGAAGTTTAGGCGACCCTTTCACCTCACTTAAAAATGGCATGCGCTATAGTAGATTTATCGTTCTGTACGGATGATAACAATACAATATTTGTAAAAAATCTTGTTGTGGTTAAAATAAAAGAAAAATGTAAAACTATTTCAAAAGAATTAAAGTATATATTCCCAACCAGAGATTTAAAAAGAACAGAAATCAAGAATTTTTCTTTTGGGCATATGGACAACAACAAAACAACTAATAATTTAATAAATTTATTGGAAAAATTCGATATAGTGTTGACAAATGGAAAACTTAAAGTTGAATTTTTAATAGCATACATAAATGGAAATACTCAACTAATTGATATTTCTCATTTACAAAACAATAATGAATACACTTCAGATAGAGAAAGTGTTGAAATGTAATAGTGCAACCAGAAAACTATTTAAAGGTGTTTTTGCTGTTGATCAAATACCGAAAAATATTTCAAAACCCGGTATTTTAGTAATAAATACCGACACTTCTGTTAAAAAAGGAACACATTGGTTAGCAATTTTTGTATTAGTTCAAGGCTGTGTAGAATATTTTGATTCATTTGGAAATCCACCATTCCACAGTGAGATTGTGAAATTTCTACAAAATCAATTAAAATGTTTTATTTTCAACAATAAACGTTTACAAAGTGACTTTACATCAGTCTGTGATCAATATTGTTGTGTATATTTATGGATGCGATGTAACTGCAAGAGCATGAAACATTTTATTAATTTATTCAATAGATCATCCCCACTTAAAAACGATAAAAAAATAAAAAGAATGTTTCGAAGAATTTTTAAAAAAAGAAAATGAAACTAAGAAAACTATTTCGAACTAATATAAATATAAATTTTTTAAATATATATTCCATATATATATATTATTTTAAAAAAAAATAAAATGGAGTCAACATCAAATATCGGAACATTTGAAAAACAAAGCAAAGGCAACAGCAGCAGCAGCAACAGCAACGAATCACAAGAAAATCTCTTATTAAGTTACATTTATTATTTGGATAAAAAACAAACAACAAAAATACAAATTGAATTTAATGTTGAAAATTTCGCTGCTACAATAATTTTCCAACGTAATCGTAAAGTTATTAGCGAAATGAATTATTTGGAGTGGTATGCATTTTATCAAGATTTTACAAGCAACCAACTCCATAAATTAAATTCAAATAAATTTCCACTAAAATTTAATTATGCTGGAGGAACAATTAAAAAACTTACATTGGAACTAGATGAGTATACCCGATTTTGTCTTATGTTAGACTTTATTCAAGCAGTGATGTCATATAACAATGGAGCCGAATTGAATGTACGAGAATATGTATTAAAATATTTTGAAAGATGTATTGCAAAGAATAAGCTTAAACTGGAACAAGAAGATTTCTATATTCCTATGAATTTGCATATAGCGCAATGCAACTATTCCCGGTTCTTTTATGAAATACCATTATTTATGTCTGAAAAAATATATTGGTCAACAATAAATAAAACAAATATTTTTTAAAACCAATTTTTATTATTATCTTTTATTAAAAACATATATAAATTCATACAATTTTTTACAGCACATCTTTGCAAATTTTCGTATTTTGATGGTGGGGACAAATTGTGATGAAATTCCTTAGTTTTTGTAGAGGTGGAATTTTATTATCTAAATTGATAACTTCTACTATTGAATTTGAAAAAAACCTATCTAAAAATTGTTTTTTTTAAGACCTTTTACATAAATGATATCAAATGATGTTAAATGTTTCTCTAAGATATTTTTTAATTGTAGATATTATATAAAACCATCATTCCAGCCCAACATATTAATTTTCTTTTTGTTACATTCATTTTGTTGTTTAGCATTAAAATTTAATTCTTCAAATGAATATGGTGCTTTAAACATAAATAGCATTGGTACAAGAGAACCATCAGATATCATTGAAAATTCTTTTAAAAAATATTCTCTATTATTTCCAATAACAAATTGTAAATCAACTATAGCCCTCCTGCTGCTGCTGCTGCTGCTGTTGTTGTTGCTGTTCATTTTATTCTTTACTACTCGTATATATTAAAATAAACCAATAGGGTAATAGCAAACAATAGTAGCAGCAGCATTAGCATTTTATTTATACTTTTGATTTCAGCAACCATCTGATGAGGGGGAGGATACCTAAAGATTATACAGAATGGGAAAATTTTTCTCAAATCCTCCATCAGATCTTCGAATCTTCAAAGACCAAAAAAAAAAAAACAATCTGATCTCGTCCGCTTGACTATGGGAGAAAACTTGCTGTCTTTCTCTCTCTCTCTCGCAGATTGTTATTATTATTATTATTATTTTTATTTTTTAAATCAACGCTAAAGTCTGGCAACAGTTGACCCGGAGACATGGCGATGACGTCCGTCACAGCCCTGGGAACGTTGTTAGAGCCATGGGAAAGCAGCCCACAGCTAGATCCCAAGAGCCGGGAACGTTGTTAGAGCCAGTCTTCCGGAAGTCCGTTACCGGAACCGCTCCTCCGGAAGTCCGTTGCCAGAATCAGTTCTCCGGAAGTCCGTTGCCAGATTCGGTCTTCCAGAAGTCTGTTTCTAGAACCGATCCTCTGGAAGTCCGTTGCCGGAGCCGGTCTTCCGGAAGTCTGATGTCGGAGTCGGTCTTCCGGAAGTTCGTTGTCGGAGCCGGTCCTGCTGAAATAACACATTGATGCTTATGGGTAGTAATAAGGGGGTAAATAAAAAAACAAAACAAAATTACTAATATATATTTTTATTTTAATAATTTTTCTTGAGAATTTATATCAACAGCAGGAATAAGGTCAAACAATGCCATATTCCATCTGTCCTTGTCACGTCCCGTAAATTTAAAATAAAAATAAGTACTATTTAATTCAGCCAATTGTGACTGAGTTGTTACCTTTTTGGAGAATCGCTCTGACATGAAAAATATAGTGATTTCCTTGCTCAATGGGTCTTGCACTTCACACAGTACCACTGTTTGTCCTCTTTTCGTATCTAAAAATCTCCAAGATAGCACCTCATACATTTTATCTTTCATCAAAAAATCTATGTTTCGGTATGGTATGTTTCGGTATGGTATGTTTCGGTATGGTATGTTTCGGTATGGTATAGGGTGAAAATCCTTCCCCAACGAAATTAAATTTTCAATAAAAGCCTGCAAAATTATATATATGTAAATAGATATAGAAAATAATATAGAATTAATTTAAGAAAAAAAAAAAAAAAAAATCTTACCATTTTTATATATATTTCTTTTTTTGTGGTTTTTTTCAATATGAACTGATTTTGTTTTTGAAATAAGTTAATTAACATCAGTTTATATACATTTGTAAAATATTATAGAAGAAAATCATGCCTCCCCACCTACTTTATGTTTTTAACATGATATAATATCATTAAATTTTTTTTTTTTTTTTTTTGTATCCAATATCAATTTATTTGTAATTATAATGAACACACATCTAACCACAAATATTACACATTAAATATTTATGAATTTATTATGCAATACCTGTTGCAACTTTTTCAATGTATAAATTAGTTGTTATTAAAATAAAATATAAAATGTAATGTAGACATCATTGAAAGACATTATAAAAAAAAAAAACATTGATTTGACTATTTACACATTGTTGCACATTCATTTGACTCATTAAACATATGTGTGTTATTAACATACTTAAAACTTTTAACACACAAACACACACACACATGTCCCAGACAGCACATTTTTTATTTAGTAAATTTTTTTTCTAATATGATGCAACATTGGTTAGTACATATTTATTATTATTATTTTATAATTTAACAGAGTATATCTATACTAAATAAAGCATAAATTATGTATTTGTCAAGTTGTTGTTTCATTAATTTATATTGATTATTGATTTTGTGGTTAGAAAACGTAACTACCTAAAAAAAAACAAAAAGAGAATAATCCTGCAACTTTATTGCATTCATTAGACATTATATGGAAGTAGATATTATAGTAGTTAGATATGATATGGATACATATGGAAGTTACATTTTTTTTTTTTTTTTTTTTTAATTTTACAGGTTTTAAGTGTTTATATTTTTTTTGTTATTTAAAATTAAATATTCCTTTCACTTTTTATATAGTGTTATGATAAAATAATATAAAAAATTTTGTGTATATCTTAAATACTTCGACATCTAGTATGAAAAGTACAAGTTCAATTTTCCACATCATGACTTTGTTGGTATATAGTTTCAATTTTGTAATAATTTGATTAAAATGCAACATTGTAGTAATTCATTGGAAAAACTCAATATTCCTTTTATGTTCTGATATGTTATATAAATATACATTCAAATTATACAATCAAGTTAGTTTCGGTTTATCTATATAGAATTAGAAAAATTTGTATATATATACAATTAACTTCTTGAGTTTACGTGATAAATCACTAAATTTAAGACTAAGTTAAATTCATTTATAGACTAAATTAATATTGTTTTAATATAAGAAAAAAACACTAACAATAAAAATAAGTTCAGAAAACAAAAGAATTAAATTGCAATGTGATAAATGTGAAAAAGTGTTCACAAGAAATGACAATTTAAAAAGACATAAATGTGAAACACAATTAAAACATAATTGTGAAATATGTAAAAAATCATTTAATAGAAATGATAGTTTATTAAGACATAAAAAGAGATATCAAAAAAATTTAGAAAATGTAAAATTTTGCAGTAAGTGCAAATCAAACGTTACTACCACTTTGTGGAACTACCACATCCGAACAAATAAACATAAAAGTAATGCAGCAGAAGTAATTAGATCTAATGTTAGACATATTGATGAATGTTTTCAAAATAGAATAGAAACATTTATTAGAGATAATCATGATGAAAGCATACTAAACCCATCAAACTTTCTGGAAAAGGCTCAGACCGATATAATTAAATTATTGATGCAATCATTAAAAAAGCACAACGCTATAAAAGTAATTCTTGAGCTTTTTGGTGAATATATAAAGCCAACAGAAGAAGAGTTTGAAAATATATCAATCAAATCTTTTCAAACTCGAATGTTTAGTATTACACAAGCAGATGATCTTAATGATTTTTTTGAAAAGGCTAAAGAACTTATTCAACAACAAGCAGAAGACTTCCAAGAAAAAGACAGTGGTTTGGCGTTAATCAGGATTTTATATTGAAATAAATATCAATAAATTTGAACCAATACGTGTGTCTAGTTATATTAAAAACATAGAAGGCAAAAAAGCATGCGTTAATATTCAAAATAAAGACAACTTCTGTTTCAAGTGGTGTTTAGTATCAGCTTTACATACTTGCATTCAAAATGCTGAACGAACATCTTCATATAAACTTAATAATATTTCTCTACCCATAGTCGAGCTAGAGTTTGGTGATGTACAACAGCTTAATTTTAGCACTATGTAATTTCCAGCTAAATTGAACGAGTTAAATTTATTTTAAGAACTAAATAGTGAAATAAGTATTAATTTGTTTGAACTGGAAGTTATTAATAAAAAATATGAGGACCATTCTATTTAACAAAATCAGAAAAAAAATACCATGTAAATTTATTGCTATTGGAAAAGGATGATAAATTTCATTTTGTTTATATTAAAAATTTATCAAGGTTAATAGTAGTTCTGTAACAAAACATATACATGAAATTTATATTTGTAATATGTGTTTGTATGTAACATTTTCATACATTACAACAGCGTGATTTACATAAAATTCAGTGCAATAAAGTCGTTACAAAACTTCCATCTATTGAGAAAAATACACTCGAGTTTAAAAATTATCAACAACAATTACAAACACCATTTTTAGATTTTTTGTTATTTATGCTGATGCTGAGAGTATTTTACAACCTATTGCAACATGCAGTTCTAATCCAATGATGTCTTCAACAACAAATATTCATCAACATGTTCCAGTAGCTTTCTCCTACTACATTAAATGTTCTTTTGATGATAATCAAAGCTGTTACAAAGAATTTGTTGGAGCTAACTGTGCTAAGGAATTTGTCATATCGTTAACAAAAACATGTAGTGAATTATATAAAAATATATTTATGATGCCAAAGCCAATGAATCTATTAACACTTGATGAGCAGCTTCAACAATTAATTCAGGAAAATTGTCACATATGTGGTAAGCATTTAGCTTTTAATGATAGAATTAGAGACTATTGTCACTTTACTGGTAATTATAGAGGACCCGCTCATTCTAAATGTAATTTATTATATAGGCGGCCAAATTTTTTCACATTTTTTCACAACTTTTCCGGTTATGATTGCCATCTTTTATTTAAAGAACTAAACGAAGTGAATGGAGATATTGGTGTCATTCCTTTGAATAAAGAACGTTATATTTCATTATTTAGAAAAATTACAATAGATAAAAATCATTCATTTTATTTACGTTTTCTCGGTAGTTTTAGATTTATGGCTTCTAGCCTTGATTCTTTATGTAAAAATTTAAGTGAAAACGATTTGTTTCATATAAAAAAAGAATTCAATAATAATGAAAAAATTAAACTTATGACTCGAAAGGGAGTTTTTCTCTATGAGTATTTAAATTCCATTGAACGACTTGACGAAAGAAGTGTACCTTCACAAGAAGCTTTTACCAATCATATGATAAACACATCATGTTCTGATGAAGACTACCTTCATGCAATTAATGTATGGAATACGTTTGATTGTCAAAACTTATGGGACTATTTCAAAACTTTATCTTAAAACGGATGTGCTTATTTTGACTGATGTTTTTGAAAACTTTCGAAAAATATGTTACAAAATCTATTCTTTAGATCCTGCAAATTTTTATATTACCCCAGGCTTGTTATGGGCAGCTATGTTAAAATACACGGATATCAAATTACAATTATTAAATGATATTGATATGTATAATTTCTTTAAAAAAGGGATACGTGGTGGAATTAGTCAGTGCTCACTTAGACATTCAGAAGCAAATAATAAATTCATGGGAGAATCTTATAAAAGAAACGAACCTTCCAAATACATAGTATATGAAGACGCTAACAATTTATATGGATGGGCAATGATCCAATATTTACCACATCAAGATTTTAAGTGGGTTGACGTTACTATGGGTTGACATCAAGATTTTCAGTGAGTTGACGTTACTGAAAATATTGATATGCTTTCAGTTGCCGATGATTCGGAAACTGGTTACGTTTTAGAAGTGGATTTAGATTACCCACAACATTTACATGATTTTTCTTTTTGTGCTGAAAACAAAGTTTCACCAACAGGTAAAATTCCCAAACTCTTAGTTGACTTAACAAACAAACACAAATACATAATCCATTATCGAAATTTAAAACAGTGTCTTCGAAACGGTTTAATTCTTAAGAAAATTTATAGAGCGCACACAAAATTCACACAAAGCAATTGGTTAAAAAAATATATTGATTTAAATAACTCACATAGGTCAGTTGCTAAAAATGCTTTCGAAAAAGATTATTTTAAATTAATGAATAATGCCGTTTTCGGTAAAACCATGGAAAATGTAGATAAAAGAAAAAATGTTAAAATAGCTACCTCTTGGGAAAGTCAAGGAAGACATTTAGGTGCACGAGTATTAATAGCAAAACCAAATTATCATAGCCACTGTAGATTCACTGAAAACTTCATAGCCATTCAGCTTAATCATACAAATGTATATTATGATAAACCTAAATATGATATTATATTTAGGATTTACAGTACTAGAACAATCTAAAATGCTTATGTATGATTTTCATTATGATTACATTAAACCTAAATATGGCAGTAAAGTTTTTTTAAATTACACAGACACTGACAGTTTTATTTACACTATACAGACAGATGATTTTTACGCTGACATATACAGTGATATACCACAACGTTTTGATACATCCGATTATCCATCTGACAATTTATTTAATTTCCCTCTATTGAATAAAAAAGTTCTTGGTCTTTTTAAAGATGAATTTAATGGAAAAATTGTTTCTGAATTTATAGGATTAAAATCTAAAATGTATTTTCTTCAAACACATGAAAATAAAACTGTTAAAAAAGCAAAAGGAATAAAAAAATATATTGTCAATAGTTTAACGTTAGATAACTATAAAAATTGTTTGTTAAAAAATGAAGTTTGTTTAAGAGAAATGAAAATATTTAGATCACATTTACATACAATTTATACACATAATTTAAATAAAGTAGCTTTAAGTTCATTAGATAATAAAAGATATGTAATCGCAGATAAAATAAACACATATGCTTGGGGGCATTATGCCATTGAGCAATAATTGTAAAAAAAAAAATAAAATAAAGATTGTGTTAGTTTTAATAAAAAAAATATAATTTAAAGATGAATAAAAAGAAAAAAAATATATTATTTAAACCAACAGGAACAAATTTATTTTTTATTATGTCTTACAAAAAAAAAAAAAAAAAATCGAATCTTAAGTGTTTTCAATAATTTTTAGCTTAGCGAAATTTTTAAGCTGTTGAAAACTTTAAATAAAACCAGAGACAAATAAAAAACGTTTCTTAAATATAAAAATATATAAATTGACAGTAAAAGTTTAGATAAAATTCAAATTTATCTGATTATTTATATTTTAATTTAACTATAAAACTTCTCAAAGTTCATAATATTTCATTATATTTCAACCGTTTAACTCAAAACTTTTATTATTTATTTTATAAATAATATATTTATTATAACAAAACATTTCATTTAAAATTATTTTATATACATTTCTTTATGTACCTATTCAAATCAAACTTTTTTTTCAAGTAAATATTAAAGTTTAAACTTTAATAATTACTTAATAAAACTTTTCATATCTTTACATTACTAATTTTTTTGCTTAAGGTTAGGAGGACTTAAATTGTTATAACAGAATATAAATTTGACTTTTGGTAAATATATTTAACCTTTGTTAATAATAATTTTGTATTTAAACCAAACTTTGAAATTTTTAAACCCAAACTTTAAAAACTTTTCACATTTTCAACCTAATTTAGAATATTCAGCACTATAGCTTAAGACTTTTAAATTACAAATTAAAATATAACTGATGTAGTAATCACAAAGTTAAATTTAGAATAATTAATAAACTTTAATAATAATAAACTTTAAAAACTTTTAAACCAAACTTTAAACACTTTTCATATCTTCATCCTACTAATTTTTTTTGCATAAGGTTAGGAGAACTGAAATTGTTATAATATAATGTAAATTTGATGTTTGGTAAATATGTTTAAACTTTAATAATAATTTTGTATTTAAACCAAACATTGAAATTTTTAAACCCAAACTTTAAAAACTTTTCATATTTTTATCCTAATTTAAAATATTCAGCACTACAGCTTAAGCTTTTTAAATTGCAAATTAAAACATAACTGATGTAGTAATCACAAAGTTAAATTTAGAATAATTAATAAACTTTAATAATAATAAACTTTAAAAACTTTTAAACCAAACTTTAAAAACTTTTCATATCTTCATCCTACTAATTTTTTTGCATAAGGTTAGGAGAACTCAACTTGTTATAATATAATGTAAATTTGATGTTTGGTAAATATGTTTAAACTTTAATAATAATTTTGTATTTAAACCAAACTTAGAAATTTTTAAACCCAAACTTTAAAAACTTTTCATATTTTTATCCTAATTTAAAATATTCAGTACTACAGCTTGAGCTTTTTAAATTGCAAATTAAAACATAACTGATGTAGTAATCACAAAGTTAAATTTAGAATAATTAATAAACTTTAATAATAATAAACTTTAAAAACTTTTAAACCAAACTTTAAAAACTTTTCATATCTTCATCCTACTAATTTTTTTGCATAAGGTTAGGAGAACTCAACTTGTTATAATAGAATGTAAATTTGACGTTTGGTAATTATGTTTAAACTTTAATAATAATTTTGTATTTAAATCAAACTTTGAAATGTTTAAACCAAACTTTAAAAACTTTTCATATTTTTATCCTAATTTAAAATATTCAGCACTATAGCTTTTTAAATTTAAAATGTCAAAGACACAATCCTTTTTACTAATTTTGCATACTTTTTTGACGAGTGTATGCAAATAATTTTTTTTGCAAACTTTTAGGAGGACCAAAAGCTTTAAAAAAGCTCCTCCTGCACCAGAACCGGCATATCCATACTACTGTCTATATGCCTCTCTGAAAAGAAAAAGTATTAAATTAAGACTTTTCAAATTTATACACAGAATTAGATTTCAAAGACGTATAGAAAAATTGGATTTCACTGTTTCTGCAATCTTAATATTTGATCATCGTAAAAAGTTTTTCAACTCAGATTTCTATAAAATTGTAAAATATTTCTAATTAAATAAAAATTTTTTGAACATGCAAATAAATCTGTTTTATTTTTATATTCTTGTTTTCGAAGTAGGTACCAAATGCAATTAATCCGACTTGTATTTTTTTTTTTTTTTTTTATTCTTTGCAGATTATGCAGCATACAATGCACTTAAGTAACATGTTATTCGTTAAGTACTTCCATAGCTTTAATTTCCTGTTTGTCTTCTTTTCATTCATATTTTTTTAACATTTTTACAAACAAAAAATATCTTACACGACACACTGACAATAACTATTATTTTTGTCTTTCCTCTTCTTTAAATACTTAAAGTAGAAAAAAAAAACAAAAAACAACACAAATAGTATACGCAATAATTTCATGTAATCTTCTTGGAACGGAATTAATCATGTTTCCAAAATATTATTCTTTCTAAATTCTTTGAATATCAGTCCAATCTTCATTCTTCGTTAATTTGCTGTCTTCAAATTTTGTCAGCAATATTTATTTTACAATATGCCACAAATTTTCGATATCCATTTAAAATTTTTACCTCAGCACCTCTTAACCTCTTAAAAAATTGTACATAGGCATGCCTTTCTATATTAGATTATTTTGTTGCAAAATAAAATATCCTCCAATAAGAGTATCTTCAGCAGCAAAAACATAATTGTTTAAACGTGTAAATACTCAAATGAAGTTATGTTGAGGGCAGCGTTACTATATGCCCCAGTTACTTGTATGTTAAGGAACCCCATACCTTCATTTTACCTAATCTATACGTGTAAGAAAATTTTGATTTCTTTGTTTTTCTGACTTTGTTTTTCGCTTTTTTACGCGCTATGAATACTTAAATCGAAATCTTTTCTCACTAACAAAATTTTTTTAGGCTTTGTGTATGTATGTTAAAAACGCATTCAAATAATTTTAAAATAAAGAAAAATTAAAAAGATAATATTATAAGCAAAGTGATAGACATAATAACGGGTTCGTATGGGTATTTAAGAGTTGACAAAGGCAACTGCATTCTTCTCGGCTTTTTACCAACCGCATACAAATATGTTTTTTTTTTTTTGTTTTCCTTACTCCTATAAGGACCATATATAAGGGGCATCCACCAAGTCATTTATTTATTATTCATATTTGACTAAGCTTCAGTTTCTGGAATCATTATTTCACTAAGCTATTGATTACTTGGCTGTAGCTATTTTACAAGACTAGGCGTTTATTTTAGTTCTGCGCCATTATTATCTTACACAAGAATTATATTTTATTATTATTTTATTATATATTACAATTAGAATTAATTATAATTTTTATAAAACATGTATACTTATTGTTTTTAATTTAATTATACTATACTAATTATATATTATAAGAAAAACTTATATTATTTTATTAATCTATATGACCCAGCCGGGGTTTAAACCTGAGACTTTTCGTATGAAAGGCCGGTGTCTTAACCACTACACCATTGATGAAATATGACATCAATAGAAGACATACAAAGAAATTATCAGAAAAAATCAACTGGAATCTCAATAGATAAAGAAACTCATACAAGATACATGTCAAGGCGCAATACTCATACAGCAACTGAATTATCTAAGTACCAATCAACAAGTTCCCAGACACAATACTTACCTATTATTGAACATGAAGTCTTTGAATATGATCCTAAAAATAACAATCAGATATGGATGTAGACTATAAAAATATAAAGTGGGGTGATGATATGGAAAATTATGATAATGATGATGATGACATTACTAAAAAAATTAGCTGAATTTGAAATAAAAGAAAATGAAGAACTTATTGAAAGATCATCTTTCGATTCTGATTTTCGTATATTCAAAACATCTACTGGTGATGTTATAACAGTTGCAGTTTCTTCACCTAAAAAAATTAAATTAAGACCAGCTGGTAATGTAATTTCCTCTGACATACTATCACGTTTTCCTGATACGAAAAAACGCAAACAAAACGAATCACTACACAGAACTCCAAAGAGATCAATGTCTGCACCAACATGGTCAACATATAAATAGAAGATATCATAATAAGTTTCGATAAGTCAACAAATATGGACGAACAGAATGAATTCTACATTACCTTGTTTAGTAACGATAGTTTTAAATTGTTTCTGGATAATTCTCTAGCTACATTTTAAAATAAATTACCTATTAATTTTGATTTAATTTGAATTTTATTTTTTTGTTAAAAGACGAATATGACGAAAAAAATTCAATTATTATTTATATAGGACAGGATAATGTTTATGTAACTAATAATGAAAATCGTCTTAAAAAAAACTAAAGTAATAGACTTTAGATATACTTACTATTCATACAATAATTCAGAAATTCAACTCGATGATTGGAAATTTAATTTTTTACCAAATCTAATAAAAAATATTACTCTTAATCAAGGATTTACCAGAAATCAAGTATTACAGGATTTTTTTAATGAAATGTTGGCGTATATTTCACATAACAAAAATTATGATAATGTAGAATATAAAAAAGTATCAGAACAAACCCAAAAATATTTTATTCGAATATCACAGCCTTTTGATGAAGAAAGCTTTTACATAAAAATTAACCACGAATATAATGTTAAAAAATTACTTACTGAATTATTTCAACAGAAAAAAAAGTATAAAAAATTTGAAAATTACCTGAATTATTTAAACGAACCATTGAAAGCAACAAGAATGATTTAAATAGTGTGATAAAGATTTATTCTGATATGGTAGGTAGGTAGGGTGGTGACCTTCACGATGCTGCGTGACGGTCTTAATTAGCACTAGATTCCGCCATTTTGATACCACTGCACTCACATGACCTGTGTTTTTAGATTGTTTGCAGGTTGGATATAAAACCCGAGCGGTTCAGATACATAATCAGTTCTTTGATTTTGTGTTTGGAAAGCTCGCTGAGGTTGTGGAAGAACGGTTTACCGAGTGAGAGAAGCCTTGCTCTAGCTAGGGCCGGACATCTGCAAAGAAAGTGCTCCAGATTTTCACTTTCGCTTGCTTCTTTGCAACTCCTGCTGCAATATTTCGTAACAGAAAAATATTATGAGAAAAATTATTAAGAAAAAGTTGTTACACATACTTTGCCATAGAACATTTTTTGATCCAACTAACTTCAACTTTAATTTAATTATTTCTAAGTCCAAATTTCATACATATTATTATAACACGCCATATAAATTTATATGAGCAAATTCTTTTAGTTTTTTTTTTATATCTCTAAAAACTTATACATATATTATGTATATCTATGCATATTATTCTCTTATTAATGACGCAAAATTCAAACTGTAAAATTTTTGTTATCAGATTCAATATTAATCGTACGTATGTTTGTTTTTAATTTGTTTACAGTTTTTGTTATTTTTTACTTCTAACATTTTTGAATGAAAAAAAAAAATCATGTACCTATCTGCATACATATGTATTTATCTACATACATACATATAGTAAATGGATGTATGAAAGAATGTACATATATTGTTACGATTTGATTGCTTATAATTGTTATTGAATAAAAAAAAAAATAATGTTCAATTATTAGGAGTTATTTTGCTTTGATATAATTATTATGTAAAAAATCTATGCAATTTAGCATTATGCTTTTCGTGTAATACTGGTCGGTCCTGTGGTAGAGATAGCTGATTTTTTTCAAATTTCTTTAGCTGACAATTTTTTATAACCAGTATGCATACTGGAAGAACTAACTAGTTAAAACTAAAAATATTTTTTTTTCTTCAAGTATTTTAACTATTTTAACTATGTACATAATTTATTACAATGTGGACATAAAATTAATTCAATTGATGAAATGAAAGTGATTAATGATTATACACCAAATATAACTTTGGACCGACAATAAAATATACCTTATAAGCAATTAAATATACCTTTCGTTTCTTCCGTTTTCTTTATGCACAAACATTTTTGATTCAAAAAAACAAGCAAATAATTCTTAGAAATCAATTTTGCCTTTGATGTTGAAAAAAAAATGATTTTTTTTTGTCCATACATATTTGTATGTACATATAGTATATACAATGTACATATTGTATATTGTATATATGTATTGTATATATGTACATATTGTATATATAAAAAGTTTATCCACATACATATGTACATACTTTGTAAACAAATATCGTCACTTCATGATCATGTATTGTGAATGGAGGCCACCCGGTTTGATTCCAGGAAGGGAAGTTATGATTATGTATTGTGAATGGAAGTCACGCGGGTTATGTATAAACTTCCTAATGTAACGTCAACTAATTCAACTTCAGATTCACCTGACACCTGAAGTTGTAATAGAATCTAAAACAACACCAATAAAAAAAAGTATATTTTGATTTTTTTTTATTCTATTTTTTTTTAATCACAAAATTTAACTAAAAAATTAAAAATTTATTTTCATATGGAAAATTCAGTAAATATGTAAAAATGCTGAATTTACATTATTTTTGTTTTTAATTTATAAAAACCTTGAACTCTTCAAGTTCAATATTGTTTAAATTAATAATATTACATTAGCAACTTAATTAATAAAAAATGCTTACTTTTTAGTTTTAGTAATTATAATAATAATAATAAAAATTTTAGGAATAAAAATGATGAAATTAGAAATAGATTTAACTATAACGGTGCTAATGACAATTCAAATTCGAATTTTAAAAATAACAAGTAAAAATAACAGTAAGTCGATGCAACCGACTTATTTATACCCTACACCTAAAACATTCAAATTAAATTAAAAATCCATAAGTTATTTTAGTTAGGTATTTAATACAAGCTAAAAAAATAAATGCTGTTACAACCTTTGTACAAAATTTCAGATTTCTATCTTTATTAAATTCGAAAATATGATTGTTGGGTCTTGGGAAGTGTGTGAAGGCACGCGGACCACCACCCCAATTCATCTCAAATTTTAGAGACATCAACAGGGTAGAACATTATTATATCAAATTTCAAATTTATATATTTATTAATTTCGAAGATATGCTTGTTTGGTCTTAGGAGTTGTGTGGCAGATACCCGAACAACCATTCTAATTCATCTTAAATTTTGGACAAATCAGGGATTCAGGAAACAACACCCTTGTACCAAATTTGAAGTTTCTGTCTTTATTAATTTCGAAGATATGCTTGTTCGGTTTTGGGAGTTGTATGGGAGGTACCCCAACGACCACTCCAATTTATCTCAAATTTTAGGCAAATCAGGGATTTAGGAAACAGCACCCTCGTATCAAATTTGAAGTTCCTATCTTTATTAATTTCGAAGATATGCATGTTCGGTTTTGGGAGTTGTATGGGAGGTACCCGAATAGCTCCTCCAATTCATCTCAAATTTTGGACAAATCAGGGATTCAAGAAACAACACCCTAGTACCAAATTTGAAGTTTCTGTCTTTATTAATTTCGAAGATATCCTTGTTCGGTTTTGGGAGTTGTATGGGAGGTACCCGAACGACCACTCCAATTCCTCTCAAATTTTAGACAAATCAGGGATTTAGGGAACAGCACCCTCCTATCAAATTTGAAGTTCCTATCTTTAGTAATTTCGAAGATATGCATGTTCGGTTTTTGGAGTTGTATGGGAGGTACCCGAACAACCACTCCACTTCATCTCAAATTTTGGGGATATCAGGGATTCAGAAAAACACACCCTCGTACAAAATTTAAAGTTTCTATCTTTATTAATTTCGAAAATATGCGTTTTAGGTTTTGGAAGTTGTATGGGAGGTACTCGAACGCATGGTCCGATTTCACCCATTTACAATCCCCGCCTTACCTTAGTCATTGTTAACCTACAGTATAAATTTCATCAAGATAGCGTCATTATTTTTTGAGTTATCGTGCGTACGGACGGACGGACGGACATCGCTAAATCGACTCCGGCGGTGATCTTGATTCAGAATATATATACATGTCTATACCTAACTCGCTTCCTTTTGGTGGTTACAAACACCATACCAAAGTTAATATACCCTATACTTAATGTGTAGGGTATAATAATAATAATTTCCAATCCCGAGCAAACGATAATATTTATCAAAATAGAAATAGACCTTCTCAGTTTAACTGATATTATAATAGATATAATGACAGACAAGAAAGTAGACAAACTAGACCAATGGAAATTGATCCAAGTAGACAAACTATATCAATGGATGTTGATAACTTAAGTAAAAATAATGAAATTAAGACAATTGAAGAGAATTTTTATATAAACTAGCCTCGGATCAAAATAAAATTTTTACTATTTTAACAATAGAAGAAAAAAATATTCAGCCTTGTTAGATACAGGCTCAATAATAAGCATTTTAAACGAAAATAAAGTTTGTAGTTCTAAGTTCACTGTAATAAATTCAACTGCAATATCCATCACTACAATTCAAGGAGAGGTAAGCAAACCTATTAGAACTGTTGCTACCTTATGTCCAACAGAATTTAAATATCCTAAAAATGCAAGAATGAAATGGATTGCTATGAAATTAAACAAGTCATATGACTTATTATTAGGTATGGATTGGATAATAAAAAATGTAAAAGATATCAGCGTAGAGAATCAACAAATTAATATGACCAATGGAGTGAGTCTTCCATTCTTAACTAAAACTATTCAAGAAGAAGTTAATGTATTAGAAGTAACTGAAGTTCAAAATCTACAATTGGATCATTTAAATGAAAAAGAAAAACATATTATTAAAAGATTAGTTTCGAAATTTACTAAACTATTATATAAAGAAGGTGATATTTTGACCAGCACAAATGCAGTGGTACATGAAATTAAAACAACAACAAGTGAACAAATTAATTCAAAACTTTATCGATATCCACCTAAACATGAAACTGAAGTGAGGAATCAAATGGAAGAAATGGAAAAACAGGGTATAATTAGAAAAAGTAAAAGTCGATATAGTTCTCCGATTATAGTAGTACCTAAAAAAAAAGATAATTCAGGAGTACAAAAATTTAGAATAGTGGTGGATTATAGAAGATTAAATCAGGTCACAATTGACGATAAATATCCTTTACCTAATATCGGTAGCATCTTGGATAAATTGGAAAAAGCTCAATATTTCAGCACTTTAGATTTAACCAAAGGTTACCATCAGATATTAGTAGCTGAAAAAGATATTGAAAAAACTGCTGTTGTTACTCCAGCAGGTCTATATGAATATGTACGTATGCCATTTGGATTGAAGAATGCACCGGCAACGTTCCAGAGATTGATGAACGAAATTCTTCGAGACTATATTAATCAAATTTGTGTTGTATATCTTGATGATATATTAATTTTTTCGACACCATTAGAAGAACACGAGAATTCATTAACAAAAATATTTAAGAGATTACAAGAGCACAATCTGAAAATTCAAGTGGATAAATGTAGTTTTCTTAAAAGAAATACAGAATTTCTAGGACATATTTTGACAAAGGATGGGATAAAACCTAACCCTGAAAAAATAAAGAATATTCAAGAGTTACAAATTCCAAGAACAGAAAAACAATTAAAAGGTTTCTTAGGAGCAACTGGATTTTATAGAAAATTCATCAAGGATTATTCTAAGGCTGCATATCCTATGATTAAATATTTAAAAAAAGATAAAATTAATATAAATGATCCACAGTATATCGCAGCATTTGAAAACTTAAAGAGCTAGATAACTTCACATCCAATTTTAAAATTTCCAGAATACGATAAACCGTTTGATGTGACCACAGATTCAAGTGATCATGCTATAGGTGCAGTGTTGTCTCAACAGGGGCATCCAATTTGTTATGTTTCTAGAACGCTAAACAATCATGAAAAAAATTATTGTACTACAGATAAAGAGTTTTTGGCAATTATGTATGCAGTAAATTATTTCAGGCCTTATTTATATGGTAATAAGTTCAAAATCATAACAGACCATGTCCCAATTAAATATTTAAACAACAAATACAAAGGAAAAGAATTTTCACAAAGACACCAAAGATGGCTGTTAAAACTTCAAGAATATAATTATGAGATTGAATATTTGCAGGGTACAGAAAATAAAGTAGCTGATTATTTAAGCAGATTAGAAAATACAAAGAAAATTAATGAAGAAAATGATACAGCATCCAATTTAGAATTATCTAATAATAAAATACATTCTGCAGATGAAAATCAATTAGATCATATAGGAATAAAAGAGGATATCGTAAACAAATATAAAACACAAATCACACTCACTTACAGTCCTGAAGAGAATATAACACTTCACAATAGAAGAATTATTGAAATAAATCCGTTAGAAAATGAAAATTTAATTAAAGATATTTTAAAACTTTATATCAAGAAAGGATTTACAAGCATTTATTCGGAAGTATCTGATACTGATTATCATAAAATACAACTAATTTTAATATCAATGTTTTCATTCGATTCAAAAATAAAATTTATAAGAAGTACAAAAAGAGCAAAAGAAATAAAAACTGAAGAAGAATTACATAAACAACTATCGCTTTACAACACTAAAGAATCTATGCACAGTGGAATAAATGAATGTTACCACAATTTAAAGGACACAATTTATTTTCCCAATTTAAAAGATCATATTCATTTAATTATTAATAATTGTGAAAAATGTCAACAAATTAAGTATGATCGAAAACCAATAAAACCCAAATTTGCATTTACAGAAACACCGAAAGAAAAAAACGAATTTGTACATTTGGACATATTTCATTTTAAAAAACAATCCTTTGTTACAGTAATTGATAAATTAACAAAATTTGCTTCAGCATACGGTATAACAGATCGCAATTGGAGAGCAAAGAAAACAATTATAATGGAACATTTTGCAAAATTTGGAAAGCCAAAAAAAATAATTATGGACAATGAATTTAGAGCTGAACAGCTAATTGAGTATTTAAATAGTGAAAATGTTGAAACTCATCTAACAAAAGCAAATAATCACACTGGAAATGCTGATATAGAGAGAATACACTCAACCCTCTTAGAAAAAATAACAGGAATTGAGGATAGGGAACTTTCAATTGAGATGAATATACAGATGGCTATAGAAAACTATAACGATCGCTATCATTGAACAATAAAATATACACCTAGAGAAGCTAAAGAAAGTATAGATGTTAATAAATTGCAAATAAAAGGAAAACTCAAATTATAAATAAAAGAAACTTTAATAGAGAACATTATGTAGAAAATAGATCAACAGTAGCTATTAGAAATTATAAGAGACTTAGACATAAGGATGAACCATATTATAGACAAGCCTTTGTTAAATGTTCATTATTCGAACATTAAAAGACCTTTAAAAATTTTAGGTTTTCAACATAATAATATTGCTGTTAATAATCCTACCAACACAATTGACCGTAGGTCTACTTCAAGTTAATCCAATTCACGAAGAAGCCGGTTATATTCAAATAGAACTCCAACAGATAGAAATAGTAAATAAAACTAATACAATTTTACATATCATAAATCCAAAAGACATAGATGATATGCTTAGACAAATAGAAAAAACTATACAAGAAGAAGAAATAGATAACAAAAATTTATTAAAAGCAGAAATTAAAACAATTAGAGCAAAAATTAAATCTATCATGCCAACCAAAATTAGAAAAAGGAGAGGTCTAATTAATTTCATAGGCAGTACTGAAAAATGGTTATTCGGCACAGTGAACGATGAAGATCGAGAAGAAATATTAGAACATTTAAGAACTATTGAAGAAAACGATCACAAAGCTATTACTACACTAAATCAACAAATCTCAATAAATTCACATTTTAACGAAACTATAACTATACTTAAACAGACAATAGAACAAGACAGAATAAAAAAAACAGAAGACTTTAATTAAATACAAAAAAACAGTTACTTCATTATACTTAGATCAAATAATAAAATTAAGATTTTTAGAAAATAAGAAAAACCAAATTCAAGACAATATTGCGTCAGCTAAATAGAATTTAATACATCCTAGCATATTAACTGCAGAAGAAATAGAATTATACCAAATTGACTTTTATAAATTAAAATTATGTAAAATAGGTATTATGAATTATAAAAATGAATTATTAGTAACTGCAATTAAAATTCGACTAAATTATATTCAAACAGATTTAAAATTTATCACTCCTTTGCCTAATAAAGAATATATAGAAATTGACGAAAATAATGAATATATTGTAGAAATTGAAAATAAAATTTTAACTTATCAAGATGATGTTATGCTAAAAGATTTAAAACCTAGTAAAAACTGTATTTTGAAAAACAAATGTAAATTTAGATATAATAACAACACTAAAATTGATAATTTATTAATAAAAAATGCAAAAAAAAATGTATTAATACAAAATTGTGACGATAGAAATTTAACACTGAATAAAAACTATTTTATTAATTTTTATAATTGTGAAATTCAAATAGAGAATGAAATATTTTATTATCAAAAGAAAATTATTCAAGATAAATATTTTTACCCTAGCAATAATTTTAATTATACCTATGTAAAACCAATTAATTTTGACGATATTGTTTTAAAAAACTTTGAAAATATTAAAGAAATAAACGAACTAAAATATCATAAAGCCATTTCATATGGAATAAATATATCTATTATTGTAGTTATAGTAATAAGTATTGCTTTTGTAATATTATATTTAAGAAACAAAGGAACGAAAATAAAAATTGTAAATAAAGAAATTCCGGGGAATTTCAACTCTAACCGAGGAGGGGTTATGTATAAACCTCCTAACTTAGGAGGTTTATGTATAAACTAGGAGGGGTTATGTATAAACTAAGTCAACTTCAGATTCACCACCTGAAGTTTTAATAGAATCTAAAACAACCCCAATAAAAAAAAGTATATTTTGATTTTTTTTTATTCTATATTTTTAATCACAAAATTTAACTAAAAAATTAAAAATTTATCTTCATATGGAAAATTCAGTAAATATGTAAAAATGCTGAATCTACATTATTTTTGTTTTTAATTTATAAAAACCTTGAACTCTTCAAGTTCAATATTGTTTAAATTAATAATATTACATTAGCAACTTAATTAATAAGAAATGCTTACTTTTTAGTTTTAGTAAGTTTAATTTAAGTAATGATTAAATAAAAATTAATAAGTTAGTTGGTAACCACTGTTCGATAAGTGAATTAATAAAGTCTATTTTAAAGAACGTATATACTTTTTTTTTTTGATATAAATAAAGACTTTTTTTTTTTTTGACAAAAAATATAATTCGCGTTTGCATAAATGTTGTGCGCGTAAAGGTCCGTTTGCTTAATTGATGACATGTTGTTAAGGAAGAAGGCTGTATATGTTAAAAAAGTGGTTGAACTTTGTTGATAGTATAATTGAAATAGAAAAAAAGTTAGGGTATGGAATGTTAAAGTAATATGTGAAATTAGTATAATTGCCAGTTAGGTATGTGTACAATATAAATGTGGCGGTTCATGAACAAAGAGCCGTTTATTAAATAGTATGTTGTTTTAATAAAATGTGCTTAGAATAAATTATTTTCTTGATAAATACATAATTATACGATCATATATTAAATAGTAAGTTGTAACGAGTTAAAGATTAAATATCTTAAATTTTCAAATAAAAAATTATTGTTCATAATAACAATTAACTATGGAAAGCTATGCTGAGAAATTTGAACGAAAGTAAACCATATTAGAATTTCATATATGAGTTTATGTTTAGTTTTTCCAAATACTTTGTATAATGTAATTTAATTATTTTAATATTTTTGTAAAATAACAAATATAAAACAAATAAAGTAGTTTTTAAATAATTTTTTTTTTATTAATGCATGAATTGCGGTTTTATCATAACCTAACCATTTGACAAAACCTTTGCCACCTTTTCTTTTTAATACTTTTTCTACAAGATAGATGTGTGGATTTTTGACTCGTGTAAATTCAGACTCATTAAATGAACCTGGAATTGGTGTATTTATATAATCGACTAAGTTGTATGTGATTGGGTCTGTTCGTTGTATTTTTGAAATGTTAAAAATTTCCGTTGACCAATTAAGTTGATAGCCTTTGGCAAAAACACCTTTGAACTGACTAATACAAACATGATCTTTAACTTTATATTTTACTTTTCTAAAAACTTTTATCTTGCTATAAATGGTTTTTAAAAGTAATTTTTCAATTTTCTTTGTGATTTTTACGGGTGGAATTTCAATTGTGCGGTGATATGTTGAGTTATAATTTTCAATCAGTATTGGTAAAATAGATAACCATTCATAATTGCCTTGCAAACTGAATTGTTTCCACATCGCATTTTTTAAAGTACGATTGAAACGTTCCACTATAGATGCTTTTAATTCAAAATAAGTGTGATAGTGATTAATTTTATTTTTTCCCATTAGACGTCTAAATTCTTTGTAGAAAAATTCTTTGCCTTGATGAGATTGTATATTTTTTTGTATTACTTTTGCAATTTTAAATACATTTTTCATTACCAATGTATTGAACATTTTAAGCATTTTTATTTTTAACTGGCCGTGCATAAGCATAATTAGAAAACGTACCTATAAATATTTGTATCCATTATTTGGCCTTGAATATGGAATCATTTCAACTAAATCAACTTGCCAGGTGTCGTTTAAACCTTTTTGAATAAATTTCCTTCGGCAAAAATTTCTATGTATTTCTAATTTTGTTGTCTTGACATTATAATGTACCAATTGATAAGTTCCAAGACTAAGACAAATCCAAGTAGGCGGTCCGGAAGTAGAATTGTCATATGACCATGGACATGTGCTAAATGGAGACCGTGAATTGACGTAATTCCATGTACATTAACATGTAGTTGTAAAATTTCAAATAAATATAAAATCCGATTTTTATGTTCCACTAGCACTAGATTCGAGTAAGTGTCTAAGAACTTTTTTATTTCATGTCGTTCCATAATACAATTAATACAAATAGGGTTACTGTTAATGCTTTTATATATTTCTGAAAAATCGTCACTTATCCAAAGCGCCATCTTTGGCTGCATACCCAATTTCTTACCCATGGTTTTATTGCAAGCATAGAGAGCAACGCAAGCCTTCTTCACTCTATGCTCAATGTTAGATTTCCAGGAGAGCTTCGAGTCTAGAATAACGCCTAGATACTTAGCGCTGGTAGTCAGTTTTAGAGTATAATTGTTGAGTTTCGGAAGGACAAAAGTAGGTGTTTTGGATCTTGTCGTGAAGAGTACCATTTCAGTCTTCTCTGAGAACCTTGCTTAGAGCTCTATTCATGATCTCACTAATCACGGATATAAACTGGCCTAATACTAGTATCACCACATCATCCGCATGCACCACTACCTTTATTCTTTCCTCAGTAAGTGTCATTCAAATTTTGTTTATAACCATTAGCCATAGCAAAGGTGATATTACACCTCCCTGTGGTGTACCCCTGTTGACTAATTTAGTGACACTGCTCTTTCCCAGTTTCGCTTGCATTATTGTGGAACTAAACGTGGAGATAATGCAACGCTTCAGGAACTGCTCTGTCCCCAACTGGGTGAGAGCTTCTCAATGGATTGGATGTTGACATTATTAAAAGCATCTTCAATATCTAAGAAGGTGGCTAAAATGTATCGTTTATACTTAATGGAATGTTCAACTGTGCTGACCACTTCATGGAGAGCTCTTTTTTTGGACCTACTATTTAAGTACGCATGTTGGGATTTCGATACTTGAGTTCCCTCAAAAAGTTGCCTAATCTGGCAATCCAAAATACGCTCCAAGGCTTTTAAAAGAAAGGAGGACAGGCTAAGTGGCCTGAAGTCTTTCGCAGAGCCGTGGCCTCTTCTACAAGCCTTTGGAATAAAGACTACTCGGACTCTCCTCCAACTACTGCGAACATGATTAAGTTTTAAACAGCTACTGAAAATGGCGATAATATACGATGTCGACATCCAACTCCAACTACTGCGAACATGATTAAGTTTTAAACAGCTACTGAAAATGGCGATAATATACGATGTCGACAGCATTAACGACTTTTGCAACATAATCGGAATTATGCCATCCTAGAAAGGCGATTTATATGGAGAAAAACTTTTAATAGCCCAAGAAACCATTTCATGAGATATAATTTTACCTACTTCATCCCATGAGCTTCCTTGTACTACAGAACCTCCATTGGCTGCAGTTACATTACCGTTATCATTACTGTCAACGGGAAAATGAGAGAAAAAATATTTAAGAGATTACAAGAGCTTAATCTGAAAATTCAAGTGGATAAATGTAGTTTTCTTAAAAGAAATACAGAATTTCTAGGACATATTTTGACAAAGGATGGGATAAAACCTAACCCTGAAAAAATAAAGAATATTCAAGAGTTACAAATTCCAAGAACAGAAAAACAATTAAAAGGTTTCTTAGGAGCAACTGGATTTTATAGAAAATTCATCAAGGATTATTCTAAGGCTGCATATCCTATGATTAAATATTTAAAAAAAGATAACAAAATTAATATAAATGATCCACAGTATATCGCAGCATTTGAAAACTTAAAGAGCTAGATAACTTCACATCCAATTTTAAAATTTCCAGAATACGATAAACCGTTTGTTATGACCACAGATTCAAGTGATCATGCTATAGGTGCAGTGTTGTCTCAACAAGGGCATCCAATTTGTTATGTTTCTAGAACGCTAAACAATCATGAAAAAAATTATTGTACTACAGATAAAGAGTTTTTGGCAATTATGTATGCAGTAAATTATTTCAGGCCTTATTTATATGGTAATAAGTTCAAAATCATAACAGACCATGTCCCAATTAAATATTTAAACAACAAATACAAAGGAAAAGAATTTTCACAAAGACACCAAAGATGGCTGTTAAAACTTCAAGAATATAATTATGAGATTGAATATTTGCAGGGTACAGAAAATAAAGTAGCTGATTATTTAAGCAGATTAGAAAATACAAAGAAAATTAATGAAGAAAATGATACAGCATCCAATTTAGAATTATCTAATAATAAAATACATTCTGCAGATGAAAATCAATTAGATCATATAGGAATAAAAGAGGATATCGTAAACAAATATAAAACACAAATCACACTCACTTACAGTCCTGAAGAGAATATAACACTTCACAATAGAAGAATTATTGAAATAAATCCGTTAGAAAATGAAAATTTAATTAAAGATATTTTAAAACTTTATATCAAGAAAGGATTTACAAGCATTTATTCGGAAGTATCTGATACTGATTATCATAAAATACAACTAATTTTAATATCAATGTTTTCATTCGATTCAAAAATAAAATTTATACGAAGTACAAAAAGAGCAAAAGAAATAAAAACTGAAGAAGAATTACATAAACAACTATCGCTTTACAACACTAAAGAATCTATGCACAGTGGAATAAATGAATGTTACCACAATTTAAAGGACACAATTTATTTTCCCAATTTAAAAGATCATATTCATTTAATTATTAATAATTGTGAAAAATGTCAACAAATTAAGTATGATCGAAAACCAATAAAACCCAAATTTGCATTTACAGAAACACCGAAAGAAAAAAACGAATTTGTACATTTGGACATATTTCATTTTAAAAAACAATCCTTTGTTACAGTAATTGATAAATTAACAAAATTTGCTTCAGCATACGGTATAACAGATCGCAATTGGAGAGCAAAGAAAACAATTATAATGGAACATTTTGCAAAATTTGGAAAGCCAAAAAAAATAATTATGGACAATGAATTTAGAGCTGAACAGCTAATTGAGTATTTAAATAGTGAAAATGTTGAAACTCATCTAACAAAAGCAAATAATCACACTGGAAATGCTGATATAGAGAGAATACACTCAACCCTCTTAGAAAAAATAACAGGAATTGAGGATAGGGAACTTTCAATTGAGATGAATATACAGATGGCTATAGAAAACTATAACGATCGCTATCATTGAACAATAAAATATACACCTAGAGAAGCTAAAGAAAGTATAGATGTTAATAAATTGCAAATAAAAGGAAAACTCAAATTATAAATAAAAGAAACTTTAATAGAGAACATTATGTAGAAAATAGATCAACAGTAGCTATTAGAAATTATAAGAGACTTAGACATAAGGATGAACCATATTATAGACAAGCCTTTGTTAAATGTTCATTATTCGAACATTAAAAGACCTTTAAAAATTTTAGGTTTTCAACATAATAATATTGCTGTTAATAATCCTACCAACACAATTGACCGTAGGTCTACTTCAAGTTAATCCAATTCACGAAGAAGCCGGTTATATTCAAATAAAACTCCAACAGATAGAAATAGTAAATAAAATTAATACAATTTTACATATCATAAATCCAAAAGACATAGATGATATGCTTAGACAAATAGAAAAAACTATACAAGAAGAAGAAATAGATAACAAAAATTTATTAAAAGCGGAAATTAAAACAATTAGAGCAAAAATTAAATCTATCATGCCAACCAAAATTAGAAAAAGGAGAGGTCTAATTAATTTCATAGGCAGTACTGAAAAATGGTTATTCGGCACAATGGACGATGAAGATCGAGAAGAAATATTAGAACATTTAAGAACTATTGAAGAAAACGATCACAAAGCTATTACTACACTAAATCAACAAATCTCAATAAATTCACATTTTAACGAAACTATAACTATACTTAAACAGACAATAGAACAAGACAGAATAAAAAAAACAGAAGACTTTAATGAAATACAAAAAAACAGTAAACAAATTATAAGATATTCATTATACTTAGATCAAATAATAAAATTAAGATTTTTAGAAAATAAGAAAAACCAAATTCAAGACAATATTGCGTCAGCTAAATATAATTTAATACATCCTAGCATATTAACTGCAGAAGAAATAGAATTATACCAAATTGACTTTTATAAATTAAAATTATGTAAAATAGGTATTATGAATTATAAAAATGAATTATTAGTAACTGCAATTAAAATTCGACTAAATTATATTCAAACAGATTTAAAATTTATCACTCCTTTGCCTAATAAAGAATATATAGAAATTGACGAAAATAATGAATATATTGTAGAAATTGAAAATAAAATTTTAACTTATCAAGATGATGTTATGCTAAAAGATTTAAAACCTAGTAAAAACTGTATTTTGAAAAACAAATGTAAATTTAGATATAATAACAACACTAAAATTGATAATTTATTAATAAAAAATGCAAAAAAAAATGTATTAATACAAAATTGTGACGATAGAAATTTAACACTGAATAAAAACTATTTTATTAATTTTTATAATTGTGAAATTCAAATAGAGAATGAAATATTTTATTATCAAAAGAAAATTATTCAAGATAAATATTTTTACCCTAGCAATAATTTTAATTATACCTATGTAAAACCAATTAATTTTGACGATATTGTTTTAAAAAACTTTGAAAATATTAAAGAAATAAACGAACTAAAATATCATAAAGCCATTTCATATGGAATAAATATATCTATTATTGTAGTTATAGTAATAAGTATTGCTTTTGTAATATTATATTTAAGAAACAAAGGAACGAAAATAAAAATTGTAAATAAAGAAATTCCGGGGAATTTCAACTCTAACCGAGGAGGGGTTATGTATAAACCTCCTAACTTAGGAGGTTTATGTATAAACTAGGAGGGGTTATGTATAAACTAAGTCAACTTCAGATTCACCACCTGAAGTTTTAATAGAATCTAAAACAACCCCAATAAAAAAAAGTATATTTTGATTTTTTTTTATTCTATATTTTTAATCACAAAATTTAACTAAAAAATTAAAAATTTATCTTCATATGGAAAATTCAGTAAATATGTAAAAATGCTGAATTTACATTATTTTTGTTTTTAATTTATAAAAACCTTGAACTCTTCAAGTTCAATATTGTTTAAATTAATAATATTACATTAGCAACTTAATTAATAAGAAATGCTTACTTTTTAGTTTTAGTAAGTTTAATTTAAGTAATGATTAAATAAAAATTAATAAGTTAGTTGGTAACCACTGTTCGATAAGTGAATTAATAAAGTCTATTTTAAAGAACGTATATACTTTTTTTTTTTTGATATAAATAAAGACTTTTTTTTTTTTTGACAAAAAATATAATTCGCGTTTGCATAAATGTTGTGCGCGTAAAGGTCCGTTTGCTTAATTGATGACATGTTGTTAAGGAAGAAGGGTGTATATGTTAAAAAAGTGGTTGAACTTTGTTGATAGTATAATTGAAATTGAAAAAAAGTTAGGGTATGGAATGTTAAAGAAATATGTGAAATTAGTATAATTGCCAGTTAGGTATGTGTACAATATAAATGTGGCGGTTCATGAACAAAGAGCCGTTTATTAAATAGTATGTTGTTTTAATAAAATGTGCTTAGAATAAATTATTTTCTTGATAAATACATAATTATACGATCATATATGAAATAGTAAGTTGTAACGAGTTAAAGATTAAATATCTTAAATTTTCAAATAAAAAATTATTGTTCATAATAACAATTAACTATGGAAAGCTATGCTGAGAAATTTGAACGAAAGTAAACCATATTAGAATTTCATATATGAGTTTATGTTTAGTTTTTCCAAATACTTTGTATAATGTAATTTAATTATTTTAATATTTTTGTAAAATAACAAATATAAAACAAATAAAGTAGTTTTTAAATAATTTTTTTTTTATTAATGCATGAATTGCGGTTTTATCATAACCTAACCATTTGACAAAACCTTTGCCACCTTTTTTTTTAATACTTTTCTACAAGATAGATGTGTGGATTTTTGACTCGTGTAAATTCAGACTCATTAAATGAACCTGGAATTGGTGTATTTATATAATCGACTAAGTTGTATGTGATTGGGTCTGTTCGTTGTATTTTTGAAATGTTAAAAATTTCCGTTGACCAATTAAGTTGATAGCCTTTGGCAAAAACACCTTTGAACTGACTAATACAAACATGATCTTTAACTTTATATTTTACTTTTCTAAAAACTTTTATCTTGCTATAAATGGTTTTTAAAAGTAATTTTTCAATTTTCTTTGTGATTTTTACGGGTGGAATTTCAATTGTGCGGTGATATGTTGAGTTATAATTTTCAATCAGTATTGGTAAAATAGATAACCATTCATAATTGCCTTGCAAACTGAATTGTTTCCACATCGCATTTTTTAAAGTACGATTGAAACGTTCCACTATAGATGCTTTTAATTCAAAATAAGTGTGATAGTGATTAATTTTATTTTTTCCCATTAGACGTCTAAATTCTTTGTAGAAAAATTCTTTGCCTTGATGAGATTGTATATTTTTTTGTATTACTTTTGCAATTTTAAATACATTTTTCATTACCAATGTATTGAACATTTTAAGCATTTTTATTTTTAACTGGCCGTGCATAAGCATAATTAGAAAACGTACCTATAAATATTTGTATCCATTATTTGGCCTTGAATATGGAATCATTTCAACTAAATCAACTTGCCAGGTGTCGTTTAAACCTTTTTGAATAAATTTCCTTCGGCAAAAATTTCTATGTATTTCTAATTTTGTTGTCTTGACATTATAATGTACCAATTGATAAGTTCCAAGACTAAGACAAATCCAAGTAGGCGGTCCGGAAGTAGAATTGTCATATGACCATGGACATGTGCTAAATGGAGACCGTGAATTGACGTAATTCCATGTACATTAACATGTAGTTGTAAAATTTCAAATAAATATAAAATCCGATTTTTATGTTCCACTAGCATTAGATTCGAGTAAGTGTCTAAGAACTTTTTTATTTCATGTCGTTCCATAATACAATTAATACAAATAGGGTTACTGTTAATGCTTTTATATATTTCTGAAAAATCGTCACTTATCCAAAGCGCCATCTTTGGCTGCATACCCAATTTCTTACCCATGGTTTTATTGCAAGCATAGAGAGCAACGCAAGCCTTCTTCACTCTATGCTCAATGTTAGATTTCCAGGAGAGCTTCGAGTCTAGAATAACGCCTAGATACTTAGCGCTGGTAGTCAGTTTTAGAGTATAATTGTTGAGTTTCGGAAGGACAAAAGTAGGTGTTTTGGATCTTGTCGTGAAGAGTACCATTTCAGTCTTCTCTGAGAACCTTGCTTAGAGCTCTATTCATGATCTCACTAATCACGGATATAAACTGGCCTAATACTAGTATCACCACATCATCCGCATACACCACTACCTTTATTCTTTCCTCAGTAAGTGTCATTCAAATTTTGTTTATAACCATTAGCCATAGCAAAGGTGATATTACACCTCCCTGTGGTGTACCCCTGTTGACTAATTTAGTGACACTGCTGTTTCCCATTTTCGCTTACATTATTCTGGAACTAAACGTGGAGATAATGCAACGCTTCAGGAACTGCTCTGTCCCCAACTGGGTGAGAGCTTCTCAATGGATTGGATGTTGACATTATTAAAAGCATCTTCAATATCTAAGAAGGTGGCTAAAATGTATCGTTTATACTTAATGGAATGTTCAACTGTGCTGACCACTTCATGGAGAGCTCTTTTTTTGGACCTACCATTTAAGTACGCATGTTGGGATTTCGATACTTGAGTTCCCTCAAAAAGTTGCCTAATCTGGCAATCCAAAATACGCTCCAAGGCTTTTAAAAGAAAGGAGGACAGGCTAAGTGGCCTGAAGTCTTTCGCAGAGCCGTGGCCTCTTCTACCAGCCTTTGGAATAAAGACTACTCGGACTCTCCTCCAACTACTGCGAACATGATTAAGTTTTAAACAGCTACTGAAAATGGCGATAATATACGATGTCGACAGCATTAACGACTTTTGCAACATAATCGGAATTATGCCATCCTAGAAAGGCGATTTATATGGAGAAAAATTACTGTCAAAGGGAAAATGGATGTTAACTAACAGTTCTAGAGATTCAGCTGACTAATTAGCCCAGCTCCCATCCATTCTTTTGATTAAGGACGGACAGGATCTATCATTGGACAGAATTTTACAGATTCTAGCTGAATCTTTGGTAGTTTCGCTAGATTGACAAAATTCCATCCAAGTATGCCGCTTGGCTTTTTTGATGGCTTTCTTATATACTTTTAGGCAATCTTTGTAATCTTTGTATTTATGTTTATAGCAAATGTTGAAAATAGACCTAGTCAGACTTTTAAGGCAGCCCAAGTCCTATCTCCACCAAGGGAGATAGGTTTTCTTTCCGCGACTAATTAGACACGAGACTTTAAAGGCTAGACCCATTGCCTTTTCAAAAGTTTCAATCTTTGTATCCAGTTCTTCGATCGTTTCAATTTTGATGTTGGGTACATTATTTAGTTTTGACTGTATAATTCGGCTGAATTTTACCCAGTCAATTCTTTTAGGATTTCTGTAGAATTTGGGAATATTCATCTGAAAATTCACATCAAAGACTATATATTTGTGATCTGAGTAGGAGTTCTAACTAGACACAGACCAGTTTACAACTCCAATGATATTATTGTCAGTAGCTCTATGTCTATTTAATGTCTATTACCCCTTCCCACCGGTTATATGTGCCCAAACTTGGGAAAATAAAGGTGGGTGTGTTACCACTATTACATATTTTAAGGTTAGTATTAATAAGAAAATCAAATAGTGATTCACCTCGTTTGTTGTTCTCCGAACTACCCCATAAGGAATGCTAAGCATTGGCATCGCATCCGATGAGTAGGTTATCTTGCCTTTTCGCTCTAATAAGTTTACGAACTTCCTCTGCTGGTGACGGATCGCTATGAGCCATATATGCAGAGGAGATGTAGAGACTATCTCCACTAGGGTCTTCTAACTTGACGACAGTCAAATCGGATGAGCTAAAATAGGGGTGAAGAAAAGCATTGAATTGTTTTTTTTTACTAAAATACAAGCTCTAGGTTTACCTGTATCTTTTTTGTGAAAAAGATTGTAATCTTTATGATGTAGGCCCTTGATCTCAGTACCTCTGACCCAAGGTTCTTGAATGAGGCTGATGTCTATGTTTTCCTCGCTGAGGAAAACCAGCAGATTATCCGAGGCACTTCTCGAGTGCCAGAGATTAATCTGCACTACCTTTGGCATCATTACCCCTAACCGCACCCCCACCTGATGCCGGATTCTGTTTAAGAGAATCTCTGTCAATCGTGAGATCCTCTATCAGCTTAGAAGCTGAATCCTACTCTGGATCCTCTTCGTACGCTGGAGCCCTGAAAATTTTTAGCTTGGCATACCTTATGCCGAACCTCATCCTATAATCAGCCTTCTCAAGTTCCACTAGGCACTCCTCATTTATCATAAGCAGGAAGGACTTACTGTTTTTTTGAGGCTCCTCAGCCTTTATAATCCTCTAGTTTTCCATCTGGATCTTCGGATTCTGCAACTTAAGACATTGAGAAACCTTTCCATTATCCATGCTGATATTTGGAAACCAAATGCGCGCACTAGGTCTCCTTGCAATTTCCCCAGTCAGGATAAGCTTGAGCCAATCCATTTATCGCTAGCCTTAGCCACGAATTTGCTGAGGAAATCCAGAGACAACTGATCTTCGCATTTGACAACCCTGCAACCTCTCAACACGTACGCATAGTCGAACGATATGAGAAGTCCCTCCGGGTGCTCTAAAAAGTGTTCCAATACCATTCCGGATAGATGAGCTTCTATCTCGCTCCATCTATCCGTGATTGGCTTCCCACTGTTCGATATTGCATCTATCAGTGCCACGTTTAGGTGATTGATGGCTACTTCTTTGTAGGATACTTGGCACCAACTTCAGAAGTAGTCTTTCTCTCCTTGGGTTCCCTCGCACACTTAGCACCTCCTAGTGCCAATGCGTTAGGGCCCTTTTTTCTATTGGCCCTCTTAGTTGCGTTGTTGATCTCATCTTGAGATCTGTTACGCTTCTAGCCTGTTGTCGTACCAAGAATACTCTTATTCCCGTCCTTACCCTCTTGCACCTTTAGATATTCATCTACGACAAGCTTATACTTAACTCTATCCGCAGCATCCTTCTCATGAACAGTACGTGCTTTTTCATTCTCAGCTATCTTGTTGAGAATGAAAAGAGTCCTGTTGCACTTTTCTTTCATGAGTACCTCACGGACTTGCGTCTCTTATGGTTTTTTTTCTTGCCGTCCTCACCATTGTTGACAACAAGAGTTTTAGATTGATCTGGCATTGGCGTACTATGGCTGGTACTCACAATGCCACTAATTAGCGTCTCTTGGCTAGACATTAAAATCTCATCTTGTGATGAGCTCTCCATTCTGATATAGTTCTATCAACCGTTTTTGGGAATAATTAAGAGCTATCAATACAGAAAATTGTAGAATACCTGTTAATATGGAA